>CAEFZP010003314.1:17500-40000 GCA_903064625.1 Mallotus villosus
TAATCAGAAGGTTGCTGGTTCGATTCCTGGCCATTAATGACGTTGTGTCCTTGGGCAAGGCACCTTACCCTACTTGCCTCGGGGGAATGTCCCTGTACTTACTGTAAGTCGCTCTGGATACGAGTGTCTGCTAAATGACAATGTAATGTAAATGCTCACACATACACACACACATGCATGAGATGCCCCTCTGCACGAGGGAGTCAACCAGATTAACTCTTTCTGTTGCTATGGAAACAGGGGTGCATAGTAACAGAGGGCATGGAGGTTGTGTTGTCGCCGGGGATTAGAGAGGGGTTTGGAGGGGGATTAGGGAGGGGCCAACCACACTGTTCCAAATGATTATGCAAATTATATCTTTGTCTGATTTTGCTAAATAGTCGATGCAAATGACAGTCAGTATAATGTTCAAGTCATCAACCGTTAGGGTATAATTCGAATTTTATTGAACGAACCTCCCAATGATAACAGTATTTATTTCTAAAATAAAAACCTCGAAATGCACTGTTCCAAATGATTATGCACAAGTTGTTAACAACAGAACATTTTCATTTGTTGAATTTTCAGCATTAGGATATGGAGAGAGATATGTCTCAAAAGTATTCGTAAATGCAAGTACCATGATCCACAAATGTTTCACGATTTACAAATGTGTTTTGCCATCCACAAAAACAAGAATAAGATTTGTAATTCGTGAGTTGACATTTACATAAATGTGCTATGATTTGTACACATACTGTAGATGTCCATTCGTAAATATATTGTTTGTAATTTCTTAAAATACTTAACATTTCGTGTGTGCATTTCTCATGGTCTGTCATTTGTAAATCTACAATTTGCGTGTGAAGTGTTGAATCTGCATTTGTGGATTGCCCAATACACGCTTGCAAATCTTCTTCCTGTGACGTATTTTTGAGACAAACTTCACGGTCTTTTGAGATCCACGCACAAATAGCTTTCTGATCCACAAATGCAAGCTCCCCCCATATATATATATATATATGCCCATAGCAGCCATGACACAGAGGTATTCTGTGCAGCATGACATGGTGCATTGTCATGCATGAAGAGGATTCTGCTATGGAAGGCACAGGTCTTCTTTTTGTACCATGGAAGACAGTGATTGCCGAGGTCATTTTCACACCTTCAGGGACTCTGAAGGGGCATACCAGCTCTCCCCATGATTCCGTCCAAAACATAACTCTGCCACCTCCTTGCTGACGTCGCAATAATACAATATGAATAAAATAATAATAAAATACTAACGTATTAGCCAATGGCGACACAAGCTTCATTGTGTCCGTAGAGCACTGTGTGTGTGTGTGTGTGTGTGTAGAGCCCACCTGGTTGAGGTAGTGGTGTGTGTGTGTGTGTGTGTGTGTGTAGAGCCCACCTGGTTGAGGTAGTGGTGTGTGTGTGTGTGTAGAGCCCACCTGGTTGAGGTAGTGGTGTGTGTGTGTGTGTGTGTGTGTGTGTAGAGCCCACCTGGTTGAGGTAGTGGTGTGTGTGTGTGTGTGTGTGTAGAGCCCACCTGGTTGAGGTAGTGGTGTGTGTGTGTGTGTGTGTAGAGCCCACCTGGTTGAGGTAGTGGTGTGTGTGTGTGTGTAGAGCCCACCTGGTTGAGGTAGGGGTGTGTGTGTGTGTGTGTGTGTGTGTAGAGCCCACCTGGTTGAGGTAGTGGTGTGTGTGTGTGTGTAGAGCCCACCTGGTTGAGGTAGTGGTGTGTGTGTGTGTGTGTGTGTGTAGAGCCCACCTGGTTGAGGTAGTGGTGTGTGTGTGTGTGTAGAGCCCACCTGGTTGAGGTAGTGGTGTGTGTGTGTGTGTGTGTAGAGCCCACCTGGTTGAGGTAGGGGGTGTGTGTGTGTGTGTAGAGCCCACCTGGTTGAGGTAGTGGTGTGTGTGTGTGTGTGTGTGTGTGTGTGTAGAGCCCACCTGGTTGAGGTAGTGGTGTGTGTGTGTGTAGAGCCCACCTGGTTGAGGTAGTGGTGTGTGTGTGTGTGTGTGTGTAGAGCCCACCTGGTTGAGGTAGGGGTGTGTGTGTGTGTGTAGAGCCCACCTGGTTGAGGTAGTGGTGTGTGTGTGTGTGTAGAGCCCACCTGGTTGAGGTAGTGGTGTGTGTGTGTGTGTGTGTGTAGAGCCCACCTGGTTGAGGTAGTGGTGTGTGTGGTGTGTGTGTGTGTGTGTAGAGCCCACCTGGTTGAGGTAGTGGTGTGTGTGTGTGTGTAGAGCCCACCTGGTTGAGGTAGTGGTGTGTGTGTGTGTGTGTGTGTAGAGCCCACCTGGTTGAGGTAGTGGTGTGTGTGTGTGTGTGTAGAGCCCACCTGGTTGAGGTAGTGGTACTCTTCAGGTTTCAGCAGGTGGAAGGCGTTCCTCTCATCCTCGCTGACTCCTGCCAGCAGGTAGTAGAACACGTGATAGTTCCTGAGGAGGAGATTGTGGGAGGAGGAGACGGGGGGAGGACACGGGGGGAGCAGGTTAGAAGCAGACACATCTGTCATGCATGATTCCTTAGTCTCAGTCCAGTCCACTGGAACACTTCTCTGGTGAATCTAAAAACAATCTAGAAATGCCAGTACATTCTTCCGTACTATAGTAACAAATACATGAGAAATTCTACACAGTGTGAGCTTGTGTTTCCAGTCAAACAAGAGGCCCAGTCCAGTGTATGGCTCTGTCTGGTTCTAACCACCATCAGCTGTCTGGTTCTAACCACCATCAGCTGGGATAGACAAATGGGCTGAATCAAACTGTTTTTTCTGAACAGAAGAAGGAAAAACGACATGAAACAGAAATCATCTGTTGGTTCCTTTAAATGGGAGTGGCATGCAGCAGGATCTATCCACCCTGCCTCAGGATCTCTCTCCGCCCTGCCTCAGGATCTCTCCCACCCTGCCTCAGGATCTCTCCCACCCTGCCTCAGGATCCCTGCCTCAGGATCTCTCCGCCCTGCCTCAGGGTCTCTCCACCCTGCCTCAGGATCTCTCCACCCTGCCTCAGGATCTCTCCACCCTGCCTCAGGATCTCTCCCACCCTGCCTCAGGATCCCTGCCTCAGGATCTCTCCCACCCTGCCTCAGGATCCCTGCCTCAGGATCTCTCCCACCCTGCCTCAGGATCCCTGCCTCAGGATCTCTCCACCCTGCCTCAGGATCTCTCCACCCTGCCTCAGGATCTCTCCCACCCTGCCTCAGGGTCTCTCCCACCCTGCCTCAGGATCTCTCCCACCCTGCCTCAGGATCTCTCCACCCTGCCTCAGGGTCTCTCCACCCTGCCTCTCTCCCACCCTGCCTCAGGATCTCTCCACCCTGCCTCAGGATCTCTCCCACCCTGCCTCAGGGTCTCTCCACCCTGCCTCAGGATCTCTCCACCCTGCCTCAGGATCTCTCCACCCTGCCTCAGGATCTCTCCCACCCTGCCTCAGGATCTCTCCACCCTGCCTCAGGATCTCTCCACCCTGCCTCAGGATCTCTCCACCCTGCCTCAGGATCTCTCCCACCCTGCCTCAGGGTCTCTCCCACCCTGCCTCAGGATCTCTCCACCCTGCCTCAGGATCTCTCCACCCTGCCTCAGGATCTCTCCACCCTGCCTCAGGGTCTCTCCACCCTGCCTCAGGATCTCTCCACCCTGCCTCAGGATCTCTCCACCCTGCCTCAGGGTCTCTCCACCCTGCCTCTCTCCCACCCTGCCTCAGGATCTCTCCACCCTGCCTCAGGATCTCTCCACCCTGCCTCAGGATCTCTCCACCCTGCCTCAGGATCTCTCCACCCTGCCTCAGGGTCTCTCCACCCTGCCTCAGGATCTCTCCACCCTGCCTCAGGATCTCTCCCACCCTGCCTCAGGATCTCTCCACCCTGCCTCAGGATCTCTCCACCCTGCCTCAGGATCTCTCCCACCCTGCCTCAGGATCTCTCCACCCTGCCTCAGGATCCCTGCCTCAGGGTCTCTCCACCCTGCCTCAGGATCTCTTCCACCCTGCCTCAGGGTCTCTGCACCCTGCCTCAGGATCTCTCCCACCCTGCCTCAGGGTCTCTCCCACCCTGCCTCAGGATCTCTCCACCCTGCCTCTCTCTCCACCCTGCCTCAGGATCTCTCCACCCTGCCTCAGGGTCTCTCCACCCTGCCTCAGGATCTCTCCACCCTGCCTCAGGATCTCTCCCACCCTGCCTCAGGATCTCTCCCACCCTGCCTCAGGATCCCTGCGTCAGGATCTCTCCACCCTGCCTCAGGATCTCTCCCACCCTGCCTCAGGGTCTCTCCCACCCTGCCTCAGGATCTCTCCACCCTGCCTCAGGATCCCTGCCTCAGGGTCTCTCCACCCTGCCTCAGGATCTCTCCACCCTGCCTCAGGATCTCTCCACCCTGCCTCAGGGTCTCTCCACCCTGCCTCAGGATCTCTCCCACCCTGCCTCTCTCTCCACCCTGCCTCAGGATCTCTCCCACCCTGCCTCAGGATCTCTCCACCCTGCCTCAGGATCTAACCACCAGTTCTGGGGTGTCGATCCTCAGAGAGAGAACTGCATACAGATCCACACACGTGCTCTGGTGATTATCTGTGTCAGTCAGCTACACTGGGTTTGCTATAAATACACAGCAGTGGTTTTATAATATCTATGCTTTTACACAAACCATTATGTATTATTCATAGAGGCCAACTATTGATCTAACTCTGGAGGGAAACACAACACTCTCAGTATGCTGTGGTCTCCATAGTGATGGTGGAGGGAAACACAACACTCTCAGTATGCTGTGGTCTCCATAGTGATGGTCAGAAGTTGATGGAAGTCTGTAATTCCGGTCTATTTTAGATGTGTATCAGATATCCTGAGTGCTTCTCAGAAATAAAAGCTAAGTCACTGTAGTGTTCAAGAGAGAGACAGGAGAGAGAGGAGATATGAGTTGAGGGGTATCACCTCTCTGCCACAGACACAAGCTGCTTTTCACCATCTCTATAATAGCTGCCGTTTAAAGCCAAGAGTTATGCCAGGAATGTCCTTACACTGAAATACGAGATGTTTCTATATTGTTAAGTTTGCGCTTAAGTATCCCAACCTTGTAAACTACAGACCAAACTCAGACTAAACTAGGCTGCATGTGGATCACTGGCGTTGCCATGGGTAAGGTGTTGCCGTTGCCATGGGTAAGGTGTTGCCGTTGCCATGGGTAAGGTCTCACCTCTCGCTGTGCTCCTGGGAGACCAGGCGAGACTTCTCCAGCAGGTACTTCTCCACGTACGCTCTGGATACACACACACACACACACACACACACACACACACACACACACACCACACACACACACACACACACACAACACACACACACACACACACACACACACACCACACACACACACACACACACACACACACACACACACACACACCACACACACACACACACACACACACACACACACACACACACACACACACACACCACACACACACACACACACACACACACACACACACACACACACCACACACACACACACACACACACACACACACACCACACACACACACACACACACACACACACACACACACACACACACACACACACACAATCTGATTAACACAGCAGAGAAGAGCTCAGAGGTTAGAGCATCTGACTGCAGATCAAGAGGTTGCAGGTTTGAATGCCCCTTTAGATAAATGAATACATCATCATCATTATTAGGTAAAAACGGTACTAATTCAAGCAACAAGAAATCAAATCAAATAAGTCCGTTTTGGAAGTGTGTGTTCAGATAATCTAGTTGTGTGTTTTCATATAGTCAGGTGTGTGTGTGTGTGTGTGTGTGTGTGTCCAGGCGTCTCACCCTCGGACGGTCCCGTTCTCCTGGTAGTTCACCTGGATGAACTTCCCGAAGCGGCTGGAGTTGTTGTTGTGGGCCGTCTTGGCGTTCCCGAAGGCCTGCGGGAGACAACCACGTTTATTACACCATCAGAGGACAGACTGACTGAGAAGGGAAGGTGATGAAGGGTGGGAAGAACGGATGGATGTGAGAGAGAAGGGATGGATGTGAGAGAGGAGGGATGGATGTGAGAGAGAAGGGATGGATGTGAGAGAGGAGGGATGTATGTGAGAGAGAAGGGATGGATGTGAGAGAGAAAGGATGGATGTGAGAGAGGAGGGATGGATGTGAGAGAGAAGGGATGGATGTGAGAGAGGAGGGATGGATGTGAGAGAGAAGGGATGGATGTGAGAGAGAAAGGGATGGATGTGAGAGAGGAGGGATGGATGGATGGATGTGAGAGAGGAGGGATGGATGTGAGAGAGGAGGGATGGATGTGAGAGAGGAGGGATGGATGTGAGAGAGAGGGATGGATGTGAGAGAGGAGGGATGGATGTGAGAGAGGAGGGATGGATGTGAGAGAGGAGGGATGGATGTGAGAGAGGAGGGATGGATGTGAGAGAGGGATGGATGTGAGAGGTGGGATGGATGTGAGAGAGGAGGGATGGATGTGAGAGAGGAGGGATGGATGTGAGAGAGGAGGGATGGATGTGAGAGAGGAGGGATGGATGTGAGAGAGGAGGGATGGATGTGAGAGAGGAGGGATGGATGTGAGAGAGGAGGGATGGATGTGAGAGAGGAGGGATGGATGTGAGAGAGAGGGATGGATGTGAGAGAGGAGGGATGGATGTGAGAGAGGAGGGATGGATGTGAGAGAGGAGGGATGGATGTGAGAGAGGAGGGATGGATGTGAGAGAGGAGGGATGGATGTGAGAGAGGAGGGATGGATGTGAGAGCGGAGGGATGGATGTGAGAGAGGAGGGATGGATGTGAGAGAGGAGGGATGGATGTGAGAGAGGAGGGATGGATGTGAGAGAGGAGGGATGGATGTGAGAGAGGAGGGATGGATGTGAGAGAGGAGGGATGGATGTGAGAGAGATTTAAAGCACATGAACTTTATGATCATGTTGAACTTTAACTTTCACATCAGGTGCTGAAGGAGCACTGACTGGTCAGAGCCATGTGTCAACAGTTATGGTCCTGAAGTTGGCCTCGCAAAGGCAACCCCACACACAACTATCACACACACACACACACAGTCGCAAAACGATCACACACACACACAGTCTCAAAACTATCACACACACAGTCTCAAAACTATCACACACACACACAGTCTCAAAACTATCACACACACACACCCCCGGGATGTGTGCAGCTCAGACAGACTCCAGCAGGACAATATTACTGTTGGCCATCTCCCTCGCATCAGGGAGTTACCAAACACACACAGAGACACCACGCCGGTCAGGTCCTAGTGCCCCTCCGCTCACATACTCCTCCACTCCTCATACCTCCTAACATTACAGCCAATGAGAAACCTCCCACCCTCCACTAGTCACAGCAGGTGATCCTGACCTGGGACTAACCTGCAGGGTCATCTAAGGTCATGGTTGTGTCCAACTGCTTTGAGGTGTAAATGAGCCATGTGACTACCTCAGAGAGGGAAAGAGGGAGAGAGAGATGATGGGTGAGAGACAGCTGGAAAGAGCGAGTGGAGGGAGAGAGAGATGATGGGTGAGAGACAGCTGGAAAGAGCGAGTGGAGGGAGAGAGAGATGATGGGTGAGAGACAGCTGGAAAGAGCGAGTGGAGGGAGAGAGAGATGATGGGTGAGAGACAGCTGGAAAGAGCGAGTGGAGGGAGAGAGAGATGATGGGTGAGAGACAGCTGGAAAGAGCGAGTGGAGGGAGAGAGAGATGATGGGTGAGAGACAGCTGGAAAGAGCGAGTGGAGGGAGAGAGAGATGATGGGTGAGAGACAGCTGGAAAGAGCGAGTGGAGGGAGAGAGAGATGATGGGTGAGAGACAGCTGGAAAGAGCGAGTGGAGGGAGAGAGAGATGATGGGTGAGAGACAGCTGGAAAGAGCGAGTGGAGGGAGAGAGAGATGATGGGTGAGAGACAGCTGGAAAGAGCGAGTGGAGGGAGAGAGAGATGATGGGTGAGAGACAGCTGGAAAGAGCGAGTGGAGGGAGAGAGAGATGATGGGTGAGAGACAGCTGGAAAGAGCGAGTGGAGGGAGAGAGCAGAGTTGCTAATGTGATGAGAGAGGATCAGGCCAGGGGGGGCCAGGGGGGGCCAGGGCCCACTGAGAGAGGATCAGGCCAGGGGGGGCCAGGGCCCACTGAGAGAGGATCAGGCCAGGAGGGGCCAGGGCCCACTGAGAGAGGATCAGGCCAGGGGAGGGGCCAGGGCCCACTGGGGCTCCAGAGCTGTTAGAGCTCATTAAGGGCCCGATGGGGCCAGGCACCGCAGGGAGACCCCTCTGAGAGACCCTGCAGCACTTTGGGTAACCTGAGACGCACTAACAGGAGCTCTGTGGTGAGACTTTATTAACCCCAGGACTGGTGCGTGTGAGAGTGTGTGTGTGTGTGTGTGTGTGTGAGTGTGTGTGTGTGAGAGTGTGTGTGTGTGTGTGCGTGAGTGTGAGTGAGTGTGTGAGAGTGTGTGTGTGTGTGTGTGAGAGTGTGTGTGAGTGTGTGTGTGTGTGAGAGAGTGTGTGAGTGTGAGAGAGTGTGTGTGTGTGTGTGTGTGAGAGAGAGGGGGGGAGAGAGAGGGGAAGAGAGAAATGGTAAGAGTCAAATTTAGAGAGAGCATGTGGGAGCACGTGGGAGATTTGAGTTAACTTATGTTGTTTGATCAACAAGATGATTAAAGATTCCTCTTTCAAGCATGTCTGATCTGATTACGGCTAGCTGGGAGTGAGAGAAACATCTTAAGAAGCCACTTCATGACCTGGTCTACAGCTCTCCTGGTCTACAGCTCTCCTGGTCTACAGCTCTCCTGGTCTACAGCTCTCCTGGTCTACAGCTCTCCTGGTCTACAGCTCTCCTGGTCTACAGCTCTCCTGGTCTACGGCTCTCCTGGTCTACGGCTCTCCTGGTCTACGGCTCTCCTGGTCTACAGCTCTCCTGGTCTACAGCTCTCCTGGCCTACGGCTCTCCTGGTCTACAGCTCTCCTGGTCTACAGCTCTCCTGGTCTACAGCTCTCCTGGCCTCCAACACTGACAGTCTGCTCCCTGTGGAGTCATTCATCCAGCAGGCTGTCGGTGTGTGACCCCAATCAAGACCCTTTAAAACACACACACACACACACACACACAGGCCTCTGCTGCTAAAGCATCGCTTCATCACTTCCCTCCTTTTTAGGCCATTCCTCTTCCCTCCCTCCCTCATTATAGATTACCACAGAGGTAGTTCAGAGGCAGAATTCCAGCCAGATTTCAATTAGGATTTTATGAGCTGAAACTGTGAAGCCCTTTGGCTCAAGCAGCCTGTGTTACTCCAACTGCTGATGGAGACACAGAGAGAGGGTGGGAGAGACAAGAGAGAGAGGGAGAGAGAGACAGAGAGAGAGGGAGAGAGAGACCAGAGAGAGAGGGAGGGAGAGACCAGAGAGAGGGAGAGAGAGACAGAGAGAGAGGGAGCTTTCCCTGCAACGCTGTCCTCTTTCTCTCCTCCCCCACTCTCTCTCTTTCCATCCATTCTGCTATTCACAGACTTCTTTCCCTCTCTCCATGTACCACTACTCTCTCCCCCTCCCCCCTCTGTTCCTGGGTTCAGTCCCAGGGTGCCACTCAGCTCTGCTCTACATCACGGCAGCGATGCCACAAGATTCCACACCGCTCTGAAGTGAACATGACGGCAGGCTACTGTAACACCACACTACTGTAACACCACACTACTGTAACACCATACTACTGTAACACCACACTACTGTAACACCATACTACTGTAACACCATACTACTGTAACACCACCCTACTGTAACACCACACTACTGTAACACCATACTACTGTAACACCATACTACTGTAACACCACACTACTGTAACACCATACTACTGTAACACCATACTACTGTAACACCATCCTACTGTAACACCATACTACTGTAACACCACACTACTGTAACACCACACTTCTGTAACACCATACTACTGTAACACCACACTACTGTAACACCATACTACTGTAACACCACACTACTGTAACACCATACTACTGTAACACCATACTACTGTAGCACCACCCTACTGTAACACCACCCTACTGTAACACCACCCTACTGTAACACCACACTACTGTAACACCATACTACTGTAGCACCATACTACTGTAACCATGTAATCCCCAAACCAACACACAGAAAAACCAGCGCAAATCCTGACAGCAAATTGCTGCCGTGGGAAGTCAGGGAAACCCAAAGCAGCTCCGCACGCTGGAGCGCCACCTGGGAAACACTTCCTGCTGTGACCCAGCTGACTGAAGCACGTCAGGAGGACAGACTGAACAGGAGAGGAACACGTGAAGGACAGACTGAACAGGAGAGGAACACGTGAAGTCCAGAGTAGACTTACTGGTAGAAACACAGTCTGACTAATCTCCCCTGACCCTAACCCAGTACTCCCTGCTGTGGACGTTCAGCAGGCCCTCGCTGGCTCGGGGACACGCCCCTCTGGGACACGCCCCTCTGGGACAACGCCCCTCTGGGGCAGGGCCTCGAGAATGTTTACAGTTTCCTGGGAGGAAGTAGTAAGGGTCCAGACAGAAACAGGCTTGTTAAAACATTCATGGAGCAACAGAAGTGGAAGTGACTGTGTTCTGCTCAGAGTGCAGAGCAGCAGGTTGGAGGGTGAGAGAGGAGGACTATGTATGGAGACAGGAGACTTTAACAAGAGCATTGTGTACAGAGACACAGGGACAGAGCAGTCTGAAGTTAGGGTTAACCCTAGCCCCCCTCCAGAGACACAGAGCAGTCTGAAGTTAGGGTTAACCCTAGCCCCCCTCCAGAGACACAGAGCAGTCTGAAGTTAGGGTTAACCCTAGCCCCCCTCCAGAGCCACAGGGACAGAGCAGTCTGAAGTTAGGGTTAACCCTAGCCCCCCTCCAGAGACACAGGGACAGAGCAGTCTGAAGTTAGGGTTAACCCTAGCCCCCCCTCCAGAGACACAGGGACAGAGCAGTCTGAAGTTAGGGTTTAACCCTAGCCCCCCTCCAGAGACAGGGCTTCCCCTCTCATCATCATAACTTCCTCAACTCTCCCGACTTTTAGCTTTCCTCCCCCACTCCATCACTCCACACTCCTCACTCCATCACTCCCTCACCATCACTCCATCACTCAGAATCAAATCCTGCCTGGGCCACTGCACTGCGGGAAGGGAGGAGGGGGAAGGGAGGATGAGGGAAGGGAGGAGAGGGAAGGGAGGAGAGAGGGAGGAGGGAGGGAGGAGAGGGGAGAGTGGAGGATGAGGGATGAGGGGGGAGAGGGGAGGAGGAGAGGAGAGGGAGAGGGAGGCGATGAGGGGAGGGGGTGGGAGGATGCGAGGGGATGGGGGAGGGGGATGACTGAGGGAAAAGACCAGAGGAGTGAAGGAGGGGTCAGAGTGCTCTAACAGGCCTTTGATCTTCTCTGCAGTGCTGGTACTGAGGGGGAGAGGAAGGAGGATAGTGGAGGAGAGGGATTGTGCAGAGTCAGATAAGGGGAGAGGGCTGTAGACCTCCTGCATGGGGGGTGTGTGGCTGAACCACATGATGGGTGCAGCTCTATATGGCCAGAGGGACAGGGGTAGTGTACTTGGACAGAGAGCGAGAGCTGTGACACGTAGCCGGTGACTTTAAAACCAGAGGAAAGAGAACTGTGTGTTAACCAAGTAGGCTGAAGGTGAGGTGTGTGTGTTTAAACGACAGAGTCTGTTCAAACACATACATAGAAAAGAACCCCTCCTCTCCATTCCTGAGCACACCTGCTGTCTGGAGAGGAGAGGAGGCCACAGAGCTGTTCTTGTACACTCACTGTTCTGCAGTGTTTACTCCCCAGCACCGTTACAGAAGCACAAACCTCAAAGGCACTCTGCGAGACCTATTCATTCAGAAAAGCCAGATTTCAATAGCTAGCGACTGTTTGAATGTGTTTGATATTTTCAGTTAGAACAGTGTTGGTGTTGAGCAGGGCGGGTCAGAGAAAGCCGGTTCTAACCAGATCTCTCCAGGCTGACCTGCCTGTGTGCTCAGGGCTGACAGCCTCTCAATGACCCGGATGTTCTTCTGAACTGACTAAACAAACTAGTGGGCCATACCAAAGATCTGATGCTTTCATTCTGTTCTGGTTATTATACGAGAAGCAATCAATAATGTCTGGCATCGCGTGCCTTTCTCACAGTAGCAGACCTGCTGTGTTTTTAAGTTCAGCACTTTCTTCTTCAAAGGTAACTGCTACCTGTCACTCCGGTGTTGCTGCACCCCTGAGCTTTGATAAGGGCCGGCTTACAAACACACACACACACACACACAGTCAGGCGTGGTGCTGTGTGGTTTAGTAAACACAGTGAGCTTGTGTTGCAGCAGTCCTTGGCTGCATGTTCAAGGCGTGACACAACCCTCCTCCCTCCAAACTCCAGCTCCATTCATCCTACACACACTCCAACACTAAACACACTCCCATACAGTACACAGCTGGGACATAATCACCGTACATCAAACTGACTCTAGAGCACTTTCAAACTGAATCTTTCAATGCAACGCTATGCTAACTATAGCCTCAAGCACCTGAAGCCATGCCACACTGAAAGCGTATGCTAATGTTGCAGGATTCTATGGATATAGCTGCTATTATATTAGCTTGTCTGTGACATGCTGTGTGATTCTCTATAATCCTGTTCTACTAATAAACATTAACCAATGGAAGCTAGACCTTTGCATAAAAAACATGGAAATGACACAGTTAACTGATTGATGGAGGCTGGATAAAGTATGATGGATGATGGTTAACAGGATGAGTTCACAACAGAAGATTACATTTGTTGACTCATCCTGTTCCAGATGGACTGGTGTCAGGTTAAAACATTCTAATGACCTTAATCTCTTTAGTTTCTGATTGGACGAACACCGCAGCAGCAGAATCTGATCGTGCACATGGCCCTGACTCAATCACTGACCTGACACTCTTCACTCCCTCTCCATCTGGGAGCAGTGCTGAGGTGCTGTCGCTCTGCTCTGAGGGAGGGACGCTTTGGGACTGAGAACAGCCTGCAGACACTAGTACAGATGACAGACCTGCACGATCCCAACATCCTCCATATTAAGAGACTGGAGTGGTAGTCGAAGCCTCACTTCCAGGCAACTCAGAACAGATGAACCTTTTCCATGAACTCTAAACGTTCTGTCAGTGAATCCTCTGGAGGTTCTCATGAATAATGACACAGCAACACTGCAGCTTTATCTGTGATTGGCTCGTTCATGGTGGCTGCACGACACGGCTGTGTACCCAGCGCTTACACATCATCCAATCAGGGGAGCTGATAGGCTGTGGGACACAGTACACAGCTCTGCCAATGTTGCACATCTCTGGTGATGTCTGCATGCTGTCTGTTGACAGTGTGCCCAACAGACATGACAAGCCCACTGTGACGCCCACCATCAGACTCAAACTGAAATACTGTCCTCTCATGGAGGACAAACGAGAAGCAGGGCTCGCCATGCCAACAGATCAGCCCTGTCCAGTGTCTAGCAAACAGTCACTGGTACGTTATGTCCTGGGTCCTGAGGACACAGTGAGTGTGATCCCGGGAGGCTGGGAGGACACCAGTGAGTGTGCGGTGAGGAGAGGATGACTTCATGCTTTCAGGAACTCATTTCACACGTATATAATGTGCTGAGAAACAAATCATGGGATTTGCTTTAAAGGATCTTTAATGATTCCAGAGACGTTTGGGTGTGGCCAGATGTTAGATGATACTGCTGGCATGACGTCATGTTGACATGCTGGTTCTCTACATGTGTGAGGAGCGAGCAGAGAGACAGAGAGAGGCGAGAGAGAGGGGAGGCGGAGAGAGCAAGAGAGAGGGGAGGGGAGACAGAGGAGAGCGGAGAGATCGGAGGGTGGAGAGTGGCGAGAGCGAGAGAGACGAGAGAGTGGGGAGACGAGGGTGGGCTGGTGGAGAGAGCTCGAGAGAGAGCAGAGAGGCGAGCGAGAGCGAGAGAGAAGGACGACGAGAGAGGAGCGAGAGGGAGGAGCCCACGTGAGAGCGAGAGAGCGAGAGAGAGAGAGCGGAGAGAGAGCGAGAGAGAGGGGAGGCTGGCAGGGATGTTTTCACCCTAGGCCCCCACTGGGTCCTTCAGAAGAGCCACACACCATCACACACCCCAGCCATACAACCCACACCACCATCACACACACCCATCACACCACACCATCACACCACTGTCTCCCGGGCTGCAGCTGTGTAACCTTCAGAGGTGAATCATTCAGGCCACTTTAGCAAACTATGAGCATCTGTGGGTGGTGTTGTATTACTGGTCATGTGTGGGCAGTAGTGAGTGGGAGTCCTGAGGCTGGCATGCAAACACTCTAGCACCCCCACGCACCACCAACCACCCCAACACACCACCACCACCCCACTCAGCACCACCACGCACACTACAGCACCACCCCACTACACCACCACCACTCACATCCACCCAACTCACCACCACCACCCACAAATAGCACCACACCCAATCACACACCACCCAGCACAAAAACCCACCACACCACCCACCACACACCATCCACAACACACCACCCACCACCACACACCACCCACTCACCCCACCCCACTCACCACAACACCACCACATCACCACCACCCACTCACACACCACCCCACTCACCACCACCCACACTCCACACCACCCCACTCAGCACCAACCACACCACCACCCCACGTCACAACCACACCCCACTCACGCACCCACCCCACTCACACCACCACCCCACTCAGCACCACCCCCACTCCACCACCACCCACACGCACCACCACCACCCCACTCACCACACCACCCCCACCCCACCACCACCACACTCAGCACCACCCCACACCACCACCCCACGCACCACACCCCCCACCACCACCCCACCCACCACCCCACCCACCCCCACCCCCACTCAGCACCCACCCCACTCAGCACCACCACCCCACTCAGCCACCACCCACTCACCACCACCACCCCCACTCAGCACCACCCCACTCACGCACCCACCCCACTCACCACCCCCACCCACACCACCCCACTCAGCACCACCCCACTCAGCACCACCCACCACCACACCCACTCAGCACCACCCCACCACACCACCACCCCACTCAGCACCACACCACTCAGCACCACCCCACTCAGCACCACCCCACTCACCCCACCCCACTCACCACCACCCCACCACCACTCACACCACCAACCCCACTCACCACCACCCCACTCACCACCACCCCACTCACCACCACCCCACTCAGCACCACCCCACTCACACCACACACCCACTCAGCACCACCCACTCACCACCACCCCACTCACCACCACCCACCACTCACCACCACCACCCCACTCAGCACCACCCCACTCACACCACCACCCCCACTCAGCACCACCCCACTCACCACCACCACCCCACTCACCACCACCCCCACCCCACTCACCACCAACCACCCACTCACCACACCCCACGCACCACCAACCCCACTCAGCACCACAACCCCCACTCGCACCACCACCACCACCCACACCACCACCCACTCACCACCAACCCCACTCAGCACCCACCACACCACCACGCCACTCACCACCACCAACCCCACTCACCACCCACCCCACCCACTCACCACCACCCACCACCACCCCACCACACCCCACTCACCACCACCACCCCACTCACACCACACCACCACCACCAATCAGCACCACCACCACCCCACTCAGCACCACCACCCCACTCAGCACCACCACCACTCAGCACCACCCCCACTCCACACACCACCACCACACCCCACCACCACCCCACCACTCACCACCCCACTCAGCACCACCCCACTCACCACCACCACCCCACTCACCACCACCACCCCACTCAGCACCACCACCCCACTCACCACCACCCCACTCACCACCACCACCCCACTCAGCACCACCCCACTCAGCACCACCCCACTCAGCACCACCCCACTCACCACCACCACCCCACTCACCACCACCCCCACTCACCACCACCCCACTCAGCACCACCCCCACTCAGCACCACCCCACTCACCACCACCCCACTCACCACCACCCCACTCACCACCACCACCCCACTCAGCACCACCCCACTCACCACCACCCACTCAGCACCCCCACTCACCACCACCACCCCACTCAGCACCACCACCCCACTCAGCACCACCACCCCACTCAGCACCACCCCACTCAGCACCCCCACCCCACTCACCAGAGTACTTATCACCAGAAATGTGGTTAAAAACTGTTATTAAGTTCCGAAACATGACTTCTGTTGTGAGCCATTTTTCTGAAAGTTTCTAAAAGCTGAAGGAATGTTATCTTAAATGCTGAACATGTAGGAATGCGTCCTAAATTCTTTAAACATAACAGTAGATCCTGTGCATGTCAACATCAGATTCCTATGTAATGTCTTTATGTCAGGAGCGAGTTTGAAAAGTTGTTGCGTCTGGTTGTGATCCCCCTCCTCCCCCCCTCTCCCCCCCCCCTCCCCCCCTCTATACCCTTGACAGGTATACAGGTACACGTTTACGGGTGTTTATTATGTCACACAACATGTTATGTATGTCTGGTAAACAGCATTACGGCCGCTCTCCCCCCCCCCTCTCTCTCTTGCTCCCCCCCCCCGCTCTCTCTTGAGCACGCAGGATCTCCAGGATATCTGCACTTGGATGAAGTCTAATAAAAACTGATGTACTGTTTTCTGAAGACTACAACTACACACCCAACTGACCACATCAAAGCCTGCTGGCACATGGGCGGCACATGCTGACAGGCTGCATATCCTGCCATGACATCACCATGCTGCATATCCTGCCATGACATCACCATGCTGCATATCCTGCCATGACATCACCATGCTGCATATCCTGCCATGACATCACCATGCTGCACATCCTGCCATGACATCACCATGCTGCATATCCTGCCATGACATCACCATGCTGCATATCCTGCCATGACATCACCATGCTGCACATCCTGCCATGACATCACCATGCTGCATATCCTGCCATGACATCACCATGCTGCATATCCTGCCATGACATCACCATGCTGCACATCCTGCCATGACATCACCATGCTGCATATCCTGCCATGACATCACCATGCTGCATATCCTGCCATGACATCACCATGCTGCACATCCTGCCATGACATCACCATGCTGCATATCCTGCCATGACATCACCATGCTGCATATCCTGCCATGACATCACCATGCTGCACATCCTGCCATGACATCACCATGCTGCATATCCTGCCATGACATCACCATGCTGCACATCCTGCCATGACATCACCATGCTGCATATCCTGCCATGACATCACCATGCTGCATATCCTGCCATGACATCACCATGCTGCATATCCTGCCATGACATCACCATGCTGCATATCCTGCCATGACATCACAATGCTGCATATCCTGCCATGACATCACCATGCTGCACATCCTGCCATGACATCACCATGCTGCATATCCTGCCATGACATCACTATGCTGCTGGGGATGATGCTACACAAGCCTGGTACTGAACATGCTGAAGATGATGCATGGAGACTTCAGCACCATGAGAGCCCTTCAGTAGTCCTTGATCTTTCATACACAGAATTCCCAATCGCAGAGCATAATCCATAATTGATCCATAATCCCGGATTAGGCGACATTCTGATGTTTTTTTTTCTTCTTCTGAAGCTTCAAATCTGCACTTAGGGAGACAGACCTTGCTAAGCACCGTTTCTGGGTCAATAACATATAAACTCATACATTGAAAATCTTAGCTAAATATAGATTTCCATAATGTTCAGGCATTCTATCTGAGGAAAGATGGTTTGTAATGCCCTGTTCCATGCTCACACATTCCACCACATCGACGCGTCTTCATATTTCTACTGGCTTGTGTCACTTCCTTCCTCAAACCATGACCTCTAATTCACAACACATGGAGTTGCTTCAGCCCGGTGTTTGTGTGCAGCACTCCTCTCTAGTTCATACAGTACGACCAGTTAAGAAAAACTATCCCTGGGATCGATAATAAAATAACGTTAACTAGTGAAATAAGACTTAATCAAGGAATCCATAAACCCTCCTCACATGTCTATGGAGCATGTGCGTGTCATGTGCGTGTCATGTGCGTGTCGTCTTCACAGCGCAAAATAAAGGAATGAACAAAAGATGGTTACCTCCAGCACAGGCCCCGCCCCCAGTATGATCTGCTCCACCCCGCTGGCGAATCCCTTCTGGCTGAGCGCCGTCAGGTGATGGATCAGGAAGTTAGTGCTCTGGGTCTTTCCCGAGCCGCTCTCCCCGGAGATGACGATGCACTGGTTCCTGCGTCGCTGCAGCATGGCGTGGTACGCCACGTCCGCCACGGCGTAGATGTGCGGCTCCAGCTTCCCCAGCTGGTGGTTATCATACATCTTCACGTACTTGGGGTTGTAGATGGGCAGGAACTGGAAGGGGTTGATGACGATGAGGATGCTGCCCACGTATGTGTAGATGTTCTCCTGGCGGAAGCGAGCGCGGAGGCTGTCCAGCAGAGCTCTCTCCGTCAGCTCAGGGAGAGCACACAGGTCGGCCGGGTGCTCGCCCCCTGCAGGCTGGGGGAGGAAACCCCGCTCCACCATGCAGCGCCGCTCCTCCGTCACACGCAGCCACATCTGCAGGCTGCCGCCGTAGTGGATGGAGCCGTCCAGGTTCTTCTGGCGCAACAGGAAGCGGTAGTCCTCGCCGCTGCCCAGGCCGCAGCGGTTCTCCAGGGCGTTCCGAGGCCACAGCATCATCCTCTGGACGGGGCAGTCGCTGGGGTTGAGGATCCACTCCTCCCCCCCGAACTCCTTCACCTCCGCCAGCACGTAGCACTTGGTGCGGTCCAGACGCAGGCGCTCGATGAGGCGCTCGATGCCCTCGGCCGCGGTGGTGCTCTTGCGGGCAGCGACGGGGCAGTAGATGGTGCCCTCGGCCAGGGAGCCAGGGTACACTCGCAGGGTGAACTCCTGGTCCTCCAGGCGCCTCCGCATGCTCCCGCTAGCATGGCCGGCGTTGGCGGAGTTAGCGTAGCCGCAGCCTCCATCTTGAAGGCTCATCGTGGCGCAGCAGGTCCCATCAGCAACGGATGCTGCTGTCGCCGTGGCAACCTCGGCTGCTGGACGTCCCTCCCTGGAGGACCGGCTCAGGACATCACAGCTGGAGGACAGGAAGGAGGAGGGGAGGAGGAGGGAAGGAGGAGGGGACAGAGAAGAGGAAAGAAGAGGAGCAGGTTAGAGGAGCTTCACCTACTACAGGAGTCAGAGTGATGTCAGCACTGAAGTCACATAGAAAAATAGGACCTTTTGTTTTTGATAGTCTGAAGAAGCACTATCCTATTGTTGCAACACTTCTCCGACTACAATGAGGAGATAGAGCTGGTGAGTCACAGAGAGAGATGTATGGCCAGACAAGACACTGGGGAACAGTAGCAGTTTCATACATTTCAAAAGCAATGGCCCCAGTTTATCTCTGGACGTGTGTGTGTGTGTGTGTGTATGTGTGTATGTGTGTGTGTGTGTGTGTGTGTGTGTATGTGTGTGTGTGTATGTGTATGTGTGTGTGTGTGTGTGTATGTGTGTGTGTGTGTGTGTGTTTGTGTGTGTGTGTGTATGATAATCCTAGTACGGTGCCTGTGTGCCAAGATTAACAGCTGCCACCTTCCACACAGAAGTAGCTTTAATGAGAACACAATGGTCTAATTCACCACTTCCCTGTTGACTCTGGACAGAATGGTCTCCAGGAGCGACCATTCACCATGGAGACCAGAGTACAGTAACACAGAGCTGCAGTTGTGAGTCGAGAGAAAAGGTTCCAATTACACAGCCACACAAAGACACAATAACTGTGCTACTGTATTTGCCACTGGGCACAGGGATGAGCTTGGCCTATGCTAAAACCCAAAGTGTGAGAAGATCGTTTGAATGAATTATGAACGATAACAGAATCACAACACTAGAGAGAGGGTTTTCTTCTTGCTCATTTCCTCGTTATCTGGGAGTCCCGGAGCAGAGCAGGAAGATGGTGATTGGGATATCAAGGCAGGTACAATCAGCCAGGACATGTCCCGGAGCGGCGTGAATGAACCTGCAGGATGTGTGAAGTGGGGAGCCACACGGTGCCACTGACCTCTCCTGACTAGCTCACACACAGTCAGTCCTGTCTGCAGACTAGCTCACACACAGGGCCCTCACAGGGGCCCCTCCTGTCTGCAGACTAGCTCACACGTAGGGCCCTCACAGGGGCCACTCCTGTCTGCAGACTAGCTCACACGTAGGGCCCTCACAGGGGCCCCTCCTGCCTGCAGACTAGCTCACACACAGGGTCCTCACAGGGGCCCCTCCTACCTGCAGACTAGCTCACACACAGGGCCCTCACTGGCCAGGGGCTCCTCCTGCCTGCAGACTAGCTCACACACAGGGCCCTCACAGGGGCCCCTTCTACCTGCAGACTAGCTCACACACAGGGCCCACGAGGCCACTCCTCCTGCATTCTTGCGTTTGTTCAGAAGAACGTCTGGCCTCTCTCTCTCTTCTCCTCTACTTGTCACACCATCAGCCTGCTGGGGCTCTGGAGGAGGCTAGCCGTCAGTCCCTGATCAAAGCCCCTGCTGGGGACGGGAGTTACGACTGCTGCCAACACAGCTAGTTATCTCCTGGAGAGCTGGGGAGGAAGGGAGCATGCTGGGGAACAAAGATTTCTCAATGAGGATGGATGACCGAGAGAGAGAGAGAGAGAGAGAGAGGAGAGAGAGAGAGAGAGAGAGAGAGAGAGAGAGAGAGGAGAGAGGAGAGCCTAGAGAGAGAGCGTATGTGTGTATTAAATGCACCTGGTTACAATACAGTTACACTGGACAACTGGGGCCTATCATTCACAGTTTCTTTCTTTACATAGATTACGGTCTTGTTATTGTTCTGATACTCTGAGGTAGCCTCTCCTGAATTGTAAAGTCATTGAGAAGGGATACAAGCCCAGACACTGGGGAAGACAAAAAGTGTCTAGTTCATCAGAACAGCCCTAGTCTGGTTCACCAGTACAGCCCTAGTCTTCTGGTTCACCAGTACAGCCCTAGTCTGGTTCACCAGTACAGCCCTAGTCTGGTTCACCAGAGGCTGATGGACGGACAGTAGGTGAAGGGAGCTCAGGCCCTGACAGATCCGTGTGTGTCCTAGAAGACACAAAACCAACCGCCACACGATCACAATGAATCATCCCCAAGTGCCTCAGGACGAGCCACGAGGCGTCGCTCTGCTCTGGGCTGAAGGCCTACCAGCCCAACCCTAACCCAGGGAGATCAAAGCAGCGACAATGACCTTTAGCAACTACAATCTCAAGGACCTATTTACAAAAGACTCTGTGATCCCCTGCAGAGATCCTTTACTAGGATGAGCTCACTACTAACTAACAGCAGCCAGCCAGGAGTAGAGTGAGGGAGCAGAGGGGAAGAGGAGAGAGTTTGTTGTGTCTTGTTTAGTCATGGTTGAGTGAGATGTAGTTGACAGTGTGTGGAGATAAGGCAGAAGCTGGGCCATGGGGAGCTGGTGAGGTGGAGGCAGGAGGGACATGGCAGGGCTGGTGTGGTGGAGGCAGGAGGGACATGGCAGGGCTGGTGAGGTGGAGGCAGGAGGGACATGGCAGGGCTGGTGAGGTGGAGGCAGGAGGGACATGGCAGGGCTGGTGAGGTGGAGCCAGGAGGGACATGGCAGGGCTGGTGTGGTGGAGGCAGGAGGGACATGGCAGGGCTGGTGTGGTGGAGGCAGGAGGGACATGGCAGGGCTGGTGTGGTGGAGGCAGGAGGGACATGGCAGGGCTGGTGTGGTGGAGGCAGGAGGGACATGGCAGGGCTGGTGAGGTGGAGGCAGGAGGGACATGGCAGGGCTGGTGAGGTGGAGGCAGGAGGGACATGGCAGGCTCCTGATGAGCCTTCCTCCCACAGCAGACAGGTTCACTGGCAGGTCAGAGAGGGGCGTAGCTCTCACTCAGGTGAAAGGGAGCTCCCACTGCCAGAAAACACTGCTCCTTCAACAACAACAAAACAAGGAAAAACTGGTGAAGATACCACGAAGGAAATGGACTGAAGCAGACAGGAACAGAATTAGTACAACTTTGTCCGTCCAGAAAAAACCTCTTTCAACCACCAAACTGAAACAAGTTATCCTGCAAGCTTCCATCCTCTAACTCAGTGAAAAGAGCAAACAGTCCCTAAGTTTGTGTTCTCACTCATACAAGCCCAATAAACACCAAACCTGTGCATTCCACAACCACACACACACCAACTGCTCGCAAACAGTTGAAATCTTTTCTTGGGTCTTCGCCAGTATACAAGCCTTGTAGTTCCTCATTTCAACATGTATTTTCTGCCTATAGACAGTCTATGCAACACCTCTGAAATGAATGAGACTAAGACAAAGTGAATATTGAATAC
>CAEFZP010003314.1:45000-52500 GCA_903064625.1 Mallotus villosus
AGACATGAGACCTGAGACACAGGGACATGAGACCTGAGACACAGGGACCTGAGACACAGAGACACAGAGACCTGAGACACAGAGACACAGAGACCTGAGACACAGAGACCCAGGCAGAGCGTGTTATTCAGATAGATGACAGACGGGCTGCTGGACCTGAGGCCCCTCCCTCTCTGCTTCCTCCTGGACGCTCGGCTCGCAACAGGCAGGCAGCGGGGCAGCTCGATACGAGCAGAGGAACCAGCCTGTATTGATCTGGGCTTACTGGCAGAAGACAATGTCATCCTCTGGGGGGTGGAGCATGTCCTGCAGTCTCTAAGGCTGGTGTGACTGATGGAGCTGGAGTCTGGGAAGGCCCTACAGGACACAGCGAGCTCGGAGAAGTTGCATTCCAGAAAAACGATGGAAACGTCATCTAAAAACAGAACTGGACAGCATGTGAAAGCACACCTCAGGCACACTGTAGCGAGTGTTGTCGTGGTCGTAATAATCTGTAGAGAAGAAAGTTTCAACGGAGACATTCAGCTGAACGTCTGTGGATGACAGTGCAGCTGAACGTCTGTGGATGACAGTGCAGCTGGGAGAAGGACCAAAGGCATCTGGAAATATCTTGACTCTCTACATTCCATGTATTATTACTATGAGGAACCCAATTGTAAAGGAAAACTTCATTACATCCAATGAGGTTGACATTTCAGGGTTTTTAAACAGACTTTCTCTGGTGGTTGACACCCCTGTGCTGTCACATGAAAGCCCTCAGGAGGCTGAGGACACACGCTACCTTGACCTACACATGGAGACGTACGCCAACAGAAACACTGCCGTGTTTGTGGAGTCAGATTCACAGTGACCAGAACATAACTAGCCACCTCTTCAACTACACCAGAACATAACTAGCCACCTCTTCAACTACACCAGAACACAACTAGCCACCTCTTCAACTACACCAGAACATAACTAGCCACCTCTTCAACTACACCAGAACACAACTAGCCACCTCTTCAACTACACCAGAACATAACTAGCCACCTCTTCAACTACACCAGAACACAACTTGCCACCTCTTCAACTACACCAGAACATAACTAGCCACCTCTTCAACTACACCAGAACATAACTAGCCACCTCTTCAACTACACCAGAACACAACTAGCCACCTCTTCAACTACACCAGAACATAACTAGCCACCTCTTCAACTACACCAGAACATAACTAGCCACCTCTTCAGCTACACCAGAACATAACTAGCCACCTCTTCAACTACACCAGAACACAACTAGCCACCTCTTCAACTACACCAGAACATAACTAGCCACCTCTTCAGCTACACCAGAACATAACTAGCCACCTCTTCAGCTACACCAGAACATAACTAGCCACCTCTTCAACTACACCAGAACACAACTAGCCACCTCTTCAACTACACCAGAACACAACTAGCCACCTCTTCAACTACACCAGAACATAACTAGCCACCTCTTCAACTACACCAGAACATAACTAGCCACCTCTTCAGCTACACCAGAACATAACTAGCCACCTCTTCAACTACACCAGAACATAACTAGCCACCTCTTCAACTACACCAGAACACAACTAGCCACCTCTTCAGCTACACCAGAACACAACTAACCACCTCTTTGGCTCTGGGTGGACTGGTGAAAACTATTTCAAAGATTTTTCCATGATCGAAGGTGAAAGAGGAACTCATCTCTAGTTTCTTTCTTCACTGCTGTTATCCCATTAGCCCAGTTTGACAGCACCAATGGGATATTGGGTTCGTGCCATGTATCTAAATGGCGTCATTTCATCCACTGGAAGCAACATTACAAATATTGATCCAGTTTCCGTTACTCAGATCGTATCCAGTTTGCCGGACTGCAGGCATTCGGTCCCATAAATAGATTTTTGATCGTCCAGAAATGATCATTACCTGTCACCTTACTTCATTTTCCTGTTCATTTCCATTTGGTACCGACCAGCAGCCGTTCTGTGGCTGGGTAACAGGACTGGGCAGACAGACTCAGGCTGTAATTAACGACTCGGCCAAGCCGTTTGGAGAGATCAAAGGAAAAGCAAATGTGGCCTTAATAACAGACCTCTGAGTGTTGGACGGGGGAACTGAACATGTCACGACCAGCAGGATGTGTGTGTGTGTGTGTCCGACCAGGATGTGTGTGTTTCTGTGTGTGTGTGTTTCTGTGTGTGTGTGTGTGTTTCTGTGCACACACGTGCATACGTACAAACGCAAGGGGAGCTGACATTTTTTACACAAACACTAAACCAAGTTACATGGTAAGGGCTTTGCTGATGGAGTAATAGAACATGAAATATTAATGTATTGGTTCATTCCTCACCACAGCAAACATCCTCACCTCACTAACCCAGTACCCAGACTGCTGCTCCCTCCAGCTCACCCTCACCTCACTAACCCAGTACCCAGACTGCTGCTTCCTCCAGCTCACCCTCACTAACCCAGTACCCAGACTGCTGCTCCCTCCAGCTCACCCTCACCTCACTAACCCAGTACCAAGACTGCTGCTTCCTCCAGCTCACCCTCACCTCACTAACCCAGTACCCAGACTGCTGCTCCCTCCAGCTCACCCTCACCTCACTAACCCAGTACCAAGACTGCTGCTTCCTCCAGCTCACCCTCACCTCACTAACCCAGTACCCAAGACTGCTGCTTCCTCCAGCTCATCCTCACCTCACTAACCCAGTACCCAGACTGCTGCTCCCTCCAGCTCACCCTCACCTCACTAACCCAGTACCAAGACTGCTGCTTCCTCCAGCTCATCCTCACCTCACTAACCCAGTACCCAGACTGCTGCTCCCTCCAGCTCATCCTCACCTCACTAACCCAGTACCCAGACTGCTGCTCCCTCCAGCTCATCCTCACCTCACTAACCCAGTACCCAGACTGCTGCTCCCTCCAGCTCACCCTCACTGTCACAACAGGTTCACATCAACATCTGCCTTCCCTCCATCACAGAAGAGCAAAAGCAGGTCAACATCTAATGCATGCGTTTGTGCATGTGGGAAAACATGCAGGCAGTCTGACTCAATACCACAAAGCCACAACTGCAGTGTTTCAGATGGAGAGAACATTGCTTTTCACGTGACAGTGCCTTTCCAGTAGAGTGGCCTCAAAACAACACTTGGGGCACTCAACATCCAGACAAACATGCTAAACAGCCACCTTTTCTGGAGGGATTACCAGCGCTGTGCGTTCAGAGAGAGAGCTGAACCTGACAGTGTTCAGAGGGCTGTGTTCAGAGGGCTGTGTTCAGAGGGCTGTGTTCAGAGGGCTGTGTTCAGAGGGCTGTGTTCAGAGGGCTGTGTTCAGAGGGCTGTGTTCAGAGGGCTGCTGGGCTGTGTTCAGAGGGCTGTGTTCAGAGGGCTGTGTTCAGAGGGCTGTGTTCAGAGGGCTGTGTTCAGAGGGCTGTGTTCAGAGGGCTGTGTTCAGAGGGCTGTGTTCAGAGGGCTGTGTTCAGAGGGCTGTGTTCAGAGGGCTGCTGGGCTGTGTTTATCTCTGGTTCCCAGCGCTGGATCTGACAGACGCAGCTCAGAGAGAACAGTAAGTAGAATCCTGCCGTGTCATGGCTGCACCCCTCCTGCCACCCAGTTTCCCTAGGAACCCCCGACCGGAGGGAGGCTGGACGAGGGGAAGGAAGGAGGTGATGCCGTCTGTGGAGGCACAGATGAAAGCTTCATCCCTGATAAGAAGTGATAGATGGAGATGTGACGACTCAGCTTGCCTCAGGACCTTAGGAAGAGCAACAATGAGGTTTGTAGTGAAGCCTTCCCAGGGACAGGAAAGGGAAACAGCATCTCCTGAGGTCAGCAGATACAGTAGAGAGGACTGAGGGAAACAGTAGAGATACAGTAGAGAGAGCTGAGGGAAACAGTAGAGATACAGTAGAGAGAGGGCTGAGGGAAACAGTAGAGATACAGTAGAGAGAGGACAGAGGGAAACAGTAGAGATACAGTAGAGAGGACTGAGGGAAACAGTAGAGATACAGTAGAGAGGACTGAGGGAAACAGTAGAGATACAGTAGAGAGGACTGAGGGAAACAGTAGAGATACAGTAGAGAGGACTGAGGGAAACAGCAGAGATACAGTAGAGATACAGTAGAGAGGACTGAGGGAAACAGTAGAGATACAGTAGAGAGAGGACTGAGGGAAACAGCAGAGATACAGTAGAGAGGACTGAGGGAAACAGTAGAGATACAGTAGAGAGGGCTGAGGGAAACAGTAGAGATACAGTAGAGAGAGGACTGAGGGAAACAGCAGAGATACAGTAGAGAGGACTGAGGGAAACAGTAGAGATACTGTAGAGAGGGCTGAGGGAAACAGTAGAGATACGTAGAGAGGGCTGAGGGAAACAGCAGAGATACAGTAGAGAGGACTGAGGGAAACAGCAGAGATACAGTAGAGAGGACTGAGGGAAACAGCAGAGATACAGTAGAGAGGACTGAGGGAAACAGCAGAGATACAGTAGAGAGGACTGAGGGAAACAGTAGAGATACTGTAGAGAGGGCTGAGGGAAACAGCAGAGATACAGTAGAGAGAGGACTGAGGGAAACAGCAGAGATACAGTAGAGAGGACTGAGGGAAACAGCAGAGATACAGTAGAGAGGACTGAGGGAAACAGTAGAGATACTGTAGAGAGGACTGAGGGAAACAGCAGAGATACAGTAGAGAGGACTGAGGGAAACAGCAGAGATACAGTAGAGAGGACAGAGGGAAACAGTAGAGATACAGTAGAGAGAGGACAGAGGGAAACAGTAGAGATACAGTAGAGAGGACTGAGGGAAACAGTAGAGATACAGTAGAGATACAGTAGAGAGAGGACAGAGGGAAACAGTAGAGATACAGTAGAGAGAGGACAGAGGGAAACAGCAGAGATACAGTAGAGAGAGGACAGAGGGAAACAGTAGAGATACAGTAGAGAGGACTGAGGGAAACAGTAGAGATACAGTAGAGAGGGCTGAGGGAAACAGCAGAGATACAGTAGAGAGGGCTGAGGGAAACAGCAGAGATACAGTAGAGAGAGGGCTGAGGGAAACAGTAGAGATACAGTAGAGATACAGTAGAGATACAGTAGAGAGGACTGAGGGAAACAGCAGAGATACAGTAGAGAGAGCTGAGGGAAACAGCAGAGATACAGTAGAGAGAGCTGAGGGAAACAGCAGAGATACAGTAGAGAGAGGCTGAGGGAAACAGCAGAGATACAGTAGAGAGAGCTGAGGGAAACAGTAGAGATACAGTAGAGAGGGCTGAGGGAAACAGTAGAGATACAGTAGAGAGGACTGAGGGAAACAGTAGAGATACAGTAGAGATACAGTAGAGATACAGTAGAGAGGACTGAGGGAAACAGCAGAGATACAGTAGAGAGGGCTGAGGGAAACAGCAGAGATACAGTAGAGAGGACTGAGGGAAACAGCAGAGATACAGTAGAGAGGGCTGAGGGAAACAGTAGAGATACAGTAGAGAGGACTGAGGGAAACAGTAGAGATACAGTAGAGAGGACTGAGGGAAACAGTAGAGATACAGTAGAGAGGGCTGAGGGAAACAGTAGAGATACAGTAGAGAGGACTGAGGGAAACAGTAGAGATACAGTAGAGAGGACTGAGGGAAACAGCAGAGATACAGTAGAGAGGGCTGAGGGAAACAGTAGAGATACAGTAGAGATACAGTAGAGAGGACTGAGGGAAACAGCAGAGATACAGTAGAGATACAGTAGAGAGGACTGAGGGAAACAGCAGAGATACAGTAGAGAGGACTGAGGGAAACAGTAGAGATACAGTAGAGAGGACTGAGGGAAACAGTAGAGATACAGTAGAGATACAGTAGAGAGGACTGAGGGAAACAGCAGAGATACAGTAGAGATACAGTAGAGAGGACTGAGGGAAACAGTAGAGATACAGTAGAGAGGACTGAGGGAAACAGTAGAGATACAGTAGAGAGAGGGCAGAGGGAAACAGCAGAGATACAGTAGAGATACAGTAGAGAGGGCTGAGGGAAACAGTAGAGATACAGTAGAGAGAGCTGAGGGAAACAGCAGAGATACAGTAGAGAGAGGGCTGAGGGAAACAGCAGAGATACAGTAGAGAGGACTGAGGGAAACAGTAGAGATACAGTAGAGAGGACTGAGGGAAACAGTAGAGATACAGTAGAGAGGACTGAGGGAAACAGTAGAGATACAGTAGAGATACGTAGAGGACTGAGGGAAACAGCAGAGATACAGTAGAGAGGGCTGAGGGAAACAGTAGAGATACAGTAGAGAGAGCTGAGGGAAACAGTAGAGATACAGTAGAGAGGACTGAGGGAAACAGTAGAGATACAGTAGAGAGGACTGAGGGAAACAGTAGAGATACAGTAGAGAGGACTGAGGGAAACAGTAGAGATACAGTAGAGAGGGCTGAGGGAAACAGTAGAGATACAGTAGAGAGGACTGAGGGAAACAGTAGAGATACAGTAGAGAGGGCTGAGGGAAACAGCAGAGATACAGTAGAGAGGACTGAGGGAAACAGCAGAGATACAGTAGAGAGGACAGAGGGAAACAGTAGAGATACAGTAGAGAGGACTGAGGGAAACAGTAGAGATACAGTAGAGAGGACTGAGGGAAACAGTAGAGATACAGTAGAGAGGACTGAGGGAAACAGTAGAGATACAGTAGAGAGGACTGAGGGAAACAGTAGAGATACAGTAGAGAGAGGACTGAGGGAAACAGTAGAGATACAGTAGAGAGGACTGAGGGAAACAGCAGAGATACAGTAGAGAGGACTGAGGGAAACCTCTTAGCAGAACTCTGATTCAGAGGAACACCCATCGTCCCAACACTGAGCTCACTGTATTTATAACAATACTGCAATGGTACACAAAGTGCATCATGAGAACAGGGGCACAAAAACACAACTACATCTGAAAAACCTGACCAGCTAAGTCCAAATTTAAAGACACACACACACACACAAAACTTATTGTCCTGCAGGGACTGTTGAGGTACCAGAGGCAGGGGAACAGAGGCAGGGAACAGAGGCAGTGAACAGAGGAGACCAGCAACAAGCTGAGCTGGGATAAAACAAGTGGAATGCAACCCAGGCTGCCATCTCAGCTCCAGGATCCATGTACGGCCTTGTAAACACTGTGCTGGAGGGAAGCATGCGGCCCTGTGACACACCACACAACCAGGCTGACGACATGTCCAAGCTGGTGCTGTGGGTGTTTTGGAGGGAAGTTGCTGGATGGAATGAAGTGTTTCATTAGTAAGGGGGATATTGATAGTTATATAAGTTACAGTGTTCGAGAGGAGGTTGTTATCCATTCAGACGTACGTTCTGGTGAGGTAAAGCTGTGATTTCCAACCTAGACCTGAGTGTTCCAGAGGTTCACTAATACTAATGAGGTGCATTTTAACATCTGAGTTGGGCCCATCTAGCAGAGTCAAGAGGGAAGTCTCTGTAGGTCATTGGCAGCTGTGAACTGGTCTGCTT
>CAEFZP010003314.1:55000-132500 GCA_903064625.1 Mallotus villosus
TGTTGTCGTGTCGTATAATTCCATAGGCCTGTATCTCTGGCTCAGGGTTGGAAGACCAGAGCCAGCGGTAGAATCCAAAGCAGATTCTGATCCCCCAGCATGTTCCTCCTGCCAGCCAGGTGATTATGATATTAAGTGAACACTTCTAGCCCTGAACACCAGCCTGCCTCTGTATCTGAGACAGAAGACACAAATACACCAACAACAAGCAGGTTAAAGCACTAACAGTCCACATATAGTTTTGTGTTACTTTAGTTAAGATGTGTGTAAAATATAAATGGTGTTCCACTGACTGCATCCATTGACCAGGAGTCAACAAGCCTCTGACCCTGAAGACATGCTGAATGTGAGCTGGACGCTCCCAGCTGGACGCTCACTGAGGTCTGTGTTCACGACACAGCTGCCCTGACGATCAGCTGCCCTGCGATCAGCTACCCTGACGTCCAGCCTCTCCAGGACTCAGCCTGAAGGAAGGAGAATGATGCAACACTGCAGGCTTGATCCTCTCAGTATAAACTGGACTAGGATGAACTTCCCTCTCAGTATAAACTGGACTAGGATGAACTTCCCCCTCTCCTTCTCTCATGAGATCAGCCTGGGCACAGCCATCATCTGAGGTTACCGTGGAGACGACTTCCACACAACCACCCCTCTGCCAAATCCCATCCAGATTAGATAAACCCATCAGAGGGGGAATATAATCCTCGGGGATGATGTCAAAGCAGTTCAGTGGTTGGCGTAAGGGTGTCTCTACACCATGGATTGATAGAGATTGATCCTGAAAACCACTTTAATATCAACCTTTATTTCATCTAGTGCTCACCACAATGTTGTAACAAAGGGCCTGGAAAAACTCAACCATAGAAAATGCAAGATATACATTATAACATGTATTTATGCCCTCATTTGATCCACAGTCAGCAGTGGTCCTCTCTAATTCACTGTTTATCACTGTGGGGTTTAAAAGAGCAAATCTGACAGCTCTCATCCGGGAAGATGGAGGATCTTGAGATGGAGAGAGACAGTAGAAAACCCCACGAGGGCGTGTGTGTGTGTGTGTGTGTGTGTGGGAGAGACATATCATATCAATGGCATAGATTAGGTACACTCCATTTAGCTCTGAGAAGGCAGCCATTAGTCCAGAAGCTTCTCCCGACAGGGACCGGCCCGAGGGGGCATGTCGGAGGAGGGGGGGGGGTTAAAAGTCACACTCAGATGCAAGGAAAATAACTGTAACTGTGCCCTGCGTTGCCAATGCGGCAGATAAATAATACAGAGAGCATGTTCTGCTTAGACAAGCAGTCAGAAACTTCATCTATAATCATACTGTGATGGAGCTGCATGTTCAGGACTGAATCCACAGAGCCGTAAAGGAAAACATGGGGAAACATGTTACACTGTTACTGAGGAAGCATGTTACACTGTTACTGAAGCAGCATGTTACACTGTTACTGAGGAAGCATGTTACACCGTTACTGAAGCAGCATGTTACACTGTTACTGAAGCAGCATGTTACACTGTTACTGAGGAAGCATGTTACACTGTTACTGAAGCAGCATGTTACACTGTTACTGAAGCAGCATGTTACACTGTTACTGAGGAAGCATGTTACACCGTTACTGAAGCAGCATGTTACACTGTTACTGAGGAAGCATGTTACACTGTTACTGAAGCAGCATGTTACACTGTTACTGAAGCAGCATGTTACACTGTTACTGAAGCAGCATGTTACACTGTTACTAAAGCAGCATGTTACACTGTTACTGAGGAAGCTTGTTACACTGTTACTGAGGAGCATGTTACACCGTTACTGAAGCAGCATGTTACACTGTTACTGAAGCAGCATGTTACACTGTTACTGAAGCAGCATGTTACACTGTTACTGAAGCAGCATGTTACACTGTTACTGAAGCAGCATGTTACACTGTTACTGAAGCAGCATGTTACACTGTTACTGAAGCAGCATGTTACACTGTTACTGAAGCAGCATGTTACACTGTTACTGAAGCAGCATGTTACACTGTTACTAAAGCAGCATGTTACACTGTTACTGAGGAAGCATGTTACACTGTTACTGAGGAAGCATGTTACACAAGAGAAATATAATGTTGAGTCTAGATATTCAAACAAGTTTGGTTTGCTTTTTCTGTTCAGCTGGAGTCAAGAGTTACTGATAGGCCTGAGAACCTGAGTGAGAAACAGACAAAGACAGAGAGGAGGGGGGGCATGGGGGGGGCAGGGAGAGACAGAGAATGAAAGAGGGATAGAGGGGATAGAGAGGGAGAGACAGAGACACAAACAGGGACAGAAAGACACAGAGAGAACCTACTGCTTTCATGCATTTGCAGAGGAAGAGATAAGGTCACATGACTTCAAGCTAAAACAACCACAGAGACAGAAACTGAGACATGGTTGTTACATGTGAAACACCATTCTACAAATAATACACTGTGGGTCACACACAGCCTGCTTCTCACCCTAACACGGGCATGCTCACACTTTCTGGGGTGAACCATTTCTGGAGTAGCTCCACGGTAACAGCAAGCCAATCACCTGCTTCACAGCAGAGTGAATGAGCCAATAGGGTGGCTCAGTCTAAACGTGGCACTGTGTGTTTCATCCCTGCCATAGATAACCCTTAACATACTGCAAACATCTCCGCTTTTATTCTAAACACCCAGTAGGGTCTTTAAAAAAGAAGGTAATTTACTAGCATTGACCCACAGATAAAATAAACCAATTGTAGAACATGATTGATTAGAACATGACATATCTAATGAGGCAGCTAATGAAGCACAGGACACTTCTACTGTATATCTTCACTTTGCATTTGATCTCCTTGCCGATTCATTCAACTCGATGTAAACACTTTCAAACTGCTAATCTGCATTAGCGTTAGCAAGTATTGACCTACACTAGCCTTCCATTGGCTCAGCTAATTGAAAATAAACATGGCCTTTTGTGGGCTCTTGGCAACTGCCCTCTTTACAGTCAGCCAGGCTGAAGTACCATGCAGCCATGTAAACAACCAACACAAAGGCTGGGATCATGTGATCTGGGGCACAGAATGCAAGGATACATGCTAGTGTAACCGGTGTGAACTGGTGAAACTCACTCCTCAGGTATGTAATGGGCCACCCGCGTCAACGAATAGCTAGCTTTGGTGTAGTTGGTAGTGGTCGCGCTTGGCAAGTCGGAGGTCGTGCGTTCGAGCCCAGCGAGTGGCTAACGACGCCTTGTCGGACGGAGCGTGGCTACGTCCGTTACATACCGTCACACTAGCCTGCTGAACCGTAACAGCCAGGACAGAAGGGCCAGTCTGAATGAAGGGGTCATGTCAGAGGAGAGGGGAGGAGAGAGGAGGTGAGGGAGATATGTGTGAGCGACGTATGTGACACACATGCCCACACCCTCCCACGGGCATGAGGAACACCGTTCTAACTGGATTCATAGTCCTGTGTCCCAGATACAAGCATCCCCATGTAGGACACCTGGAGCCAGAGGACAACACCACATTCAGCCTTCACAGAAACACTCTGGCTTCACTTCAGGTCACTTGAGCTGAATGTGAGAATGAGAGGCAGATAGAGAGACACAAAGACAGGCACTGAGAGTGAAAACAAACTCAAATAAATGGAGAGAAATTGTAAAAAATATTCTTTATAATTAAAAGGGGAGAGATATGAGAGAAAGGGCGGAACTGACCAAAATAAGGAGAGCTGGAGATAGCAAGAGATAAGATATAAGAGAGGGATGAAGAGAGAGAGAGAAGGATGGAGAAGAGAGAGAGAGGAAAGAGAGATATGGAGAAGAGAGAGAGAGGAAAGAGAGATATGGAGAAGAGAGAGAGGGAGACTCCTGGTGTCTAACCCTGCAGCTCCATGATGCTCACAGCCACACCCCGCCGCTAGCCTGCATTGTTCAGCTTTAACACAGGCTGGGGGCCGGTCACACTGTTTAACACAGGCTGGGGGCCGGCCACACTGTTTAACACAGGCTGGGGGCCGGCCACACTGACCACTAGTGTGCGGACGTGTGAGTGCATGTCTGTGTGTATGTGTGTACGTGTCTACAGTCTAGACACTGACACTCTCTAGACCATCAGCTCTCTGTCTGGGTACTCTAACAGCCAGAGATGTAACTGGCCAAACAAGCACCGTAGAAGTATGAGGTGACTTCTTATTATAAACAGTGATTCAGCTCGAATGGAAGTGAAGCACAAAATCATGTTTTCTCTTCTAGTTGTCTGGAGAAGGTTCGCCTTCACCACAGCACACTTAAAGACGTGAAATGATAGGTTGCCTTCAGACCCCTGAATGACACGGTGCTAATTGTGATGTTCTCAACCTTCCTGAGGAGACAGAAGCCAGTCGTTACCTCTGAAGAGCCGTGCTGCTCTAGAACTGTCAATCCAGCCAGCAGCTCCATCAATCTCCTGGCTGCAGACTGGGAGGAACAATGCTGGAGTCAGCATTGCTGCTAAACTACTGACTCAAGCCCAAACAGACCACCAGCCATCAGCAGCGTGTCGAAATCGAAGCTTTGAACGCAATGTAGGCGTAATGGAGGCTAGGTTGGGATTCGGCTAATCCCCTTAGTCTCTTCAATCAAACTGAGAGGCTAGTTTAACAGAGGCTAATGCTAAATTAGCTTGAGATCTCCTTGCATTGGAGATTAAGTCAAATCAAGGATTGGGGCTGTGATTGTGCGTCTCAATGGTCATGAAGCTGCTGTGACTCCTACACCCACTCCTCCTGCCACCAGTGTTTCTTTTGAACTCTTGACAGGGCAGTCCTACCATGCCAGGAGAGATGTGACTGGTGACACTAAGCCAACGACTTAGCGACTAATCAGAATCAAAGCGAGACTCTTAGAGGAGAAACAGACAGGAGTGTCCGTCTGCATGAGACAGTCTCTGAAGGATCAGGAGAGTGCTCCAGGGCCTTCCACAGTCTCATGCTACCCTGTGTCACACCAACAGCACTGCATCCTGTCCAAGACTTACTAGCCCCCTGCTGTGTGCCTGGCAAGGTTAGCTTACTGTACGAAGAGATGGCCCGCCAGATTAGTTGTTAGTTTGAATTACCCATTGGATATTTGTACTGTATTCACAGTAATGTGTCTGTGACAACAGCCCATGTCTGTGGGTCAGATGGTTACACCCTAGAGAGAGCTCACATGATCAGTTCCTCCCCCTATTCTGTCATCCTATCCCTTCACCCCTCACCCTCACCCTCACCCCTCCCTCCATGGTTGAGCACAGGGAGCCTGATGGACAGAGTGTGGTTGTTCTGCTGCCGGCCAGAGCCAGAGTCCTGACCTCAGAGTCCTGACCTCAGAGTCCTGACCTCAGAGTCCTGACCTCAGAGTCCTGACCTCAGAGTCCTGACCTCAGAGTCCTGACAGAGTCCTGACCTCAGAGTCCTGACCTCAGAGTCCTGACCTCAGAGTCCTGACCTCAGAGTCCTGACCTCAGAGTCCTGACCTCAGAGTCCTGACCTCAGAGTCCTGACCTCAGAGTCCTGACCTTAGAGTCCTGACCTCAACAGCTGATGCAGGAAACGTCTGACCTCACTTCCATCCTCCATGCACAAGGTTTCTGGTGTCATGACAACATGCAGGACTAGACGCATGTAAGAACACAGAACAGAAGAAGAAGGGATTTGTCAACCATCAGAAAACACCACTGATTGGTTGGTCTTCATAAAGGTAGTGAGAACTACAAGTAAGAACTACAAATGGATGTGAGAGCTGATGTGATGAAGAGGGTGGTGTTCACGGCTGGCCTGGCTTTGAACGTACAAAAAAGAACAAACAAGTTCACTTCTAAGAATGAGGCCATGTAGGTATCAAAAGGATTTCTGAAATCACACAATGTGAGATTGTGCCACTGACACATCTATGCCTTTGAAGAAGGTTCCAGCAAACAAAATATGAATCTAATATTCTTGGACAGCCTTGCAAGGAAAACATTTGAGATCTTCTTTATACTTCTTTTAACATTTGTTTTGACAGCATTTAGGTCACCAAAATGAATAATTTATAAAAGAACATCTTATCTGAAGGCAGCCAGAAGTAATTACATGTTCACGTACATTTTTTAATGTTTACATACAAATGAATTTATAGTTCCAGTTATAGAAACCTCGACAGGGCTATCTACTGAAGCTACAGGGTGATCTACCAGAGATACAGGGTGATCTACCAGAGATACAGGGTGATCTACCAGAGATACAGGTGATCTACCAGAGATACAGGGTAATCTACTGAAGCTACAGGCTGATCTACCAGAGATACAGGGTGATCTACCAGAGATACAGGGTGATCTACCAGAGATACAGGTGATCTACCAGAGATACAGGGTGATCTACTGAGCTCAGGTGATCTACCAGAGATACAGGGTGATCTACCAGAGATACAGGGTGATCTACCAGAGATACAGGGTGATCTACCAGAGATACAGGGTGATCTACCAGAGATACAGGGTGATCTACCAGAGATACAGGTGATCTACCAGAGATACAGGGTGATCTACCAGAGATACAGGTGATCTACCAGAGATACAGGTGATCTACCAGAGATACAGGGTGATCTACCAGAGATACAGGTGATCTACCAGAGATACAGGTGATCTACCAGAGATACAGGGTGATCTACCAGAGATACAGGGTGATCTACCAGAGATACAGGGTGATCTACCAGAGATACAGGGTGATCTACCAGAGATACAGGTGATCTACCAGAGATACAGGGTGATCTACCAGAGATACAGGGTGATCTACCAGAGATACAGGGTGATCTACCAGAGATACAGGTGATCTACCAGAGATACAGGGTGATCTACCAGAGATACAGGGTGATCTACTGAAGCTGCAGGCTGATCTACCAGAGATACAGGGTAATCTACCAGAGATACAGGTGATCTACCAGAGATACAGGGTGATCTACCAGAGATACAGGGTTATCTTCTGGAACTTCCACCCCCAGCCTCGTCTACGGGCTATCTACGGGAGCCACAGGGTTACTGTATATGCATCATCCTGGTCTTGTTTTATATAAAGCCTTGACTGCTGCAATGGAAGAAACTGACCCAAGTGACCAAGATAATCATGAAACAGCAACTGGACAGTACTTACACGCACATGTATATTAGTCACAATGCACAGGACTATATATGACCTATGCTTGTTGGGCAATGGACTACACACTAGGCGATCAGCTGATAACCGTTGATGGTATGGGTCTGTCAATGATAATGAAGCACTAATTAATGCATGGTCCATAAAGCATGAGTGAGTCATTCAGGAGTTCACCACACTACTAAGGAGGTGAGTCACACTTGTTACTATAATCTGCCTTCGTACTCACAGTTTTAAAAGAGATTCTTGAGACATCTGTTCACGCTTTTTAAGTCCAGTCTGCATGCAGCACAACCTGTCAAGCTAATGTTTCCATTTCTTCCTCAAAGGCATTCGCTGCTTACATAACAACCTGAATGAAATGTTAATGATGGCAAGCTCAACATCTCAACAGGGAATTCCATGACTAGCAATGGAGCGGCAGGGCTTATGAAACACACGTGCACACGCACACAGACACATACTGTATACACTTACACAACTTGTCTTAAAAGCACCTTTTGTTGTAAATAGATATCCTCATGTTAACATTGGGAAATCGCTCCATGCCAGAACACCTTAGCATCTGATGTACAGAATGTCATCACTGTGGTCTTTGAGTGTGATGGTATGTACCGTATATACTGCAGTTTTGCCCTAGGTTATTTGAATTTTAACCGCAGAAACAGTATGCGGCCAAGACTAATTTCCTTCGGGACAATAACATCTATGTATCTTATCTTCGTGGGGATTGCCCAAGGCTGATAGTGACTCGTGATATGCGCCGGTAGCTTTGAATGCTGTTGCTCAATGTGGGCCGTTTAGAGTTGGGCCACGGGGTGGGCCTCTACTGGAGGCTCCCCAGTCCCCACTGGGGGCCCGCTGGAAGGCAAGTCCGGGCCCACAGCCTCCACCACTGCCCTGACCAGTCACCTGGTCCTCCAGACACCGACCCTGCCTCTAGCTCTTACAGACAGACCGCTTAGCTAACAGACCTAGCTCGGTGAACAACTACTGGCATGGCGAGACGCTTCCGTCTCGTCTCTACAACTCAGGAAGCGTCATTTCGTCCTTTCTCCTCAACGATCTGTACGCGGGATGCATCATAACCAGGGTCTTTTTGCGCTGGAGAATAACACGTAATTCCTAATCGCATTTACTGATCTCATAAACTGTGGTAAACAATGACACGAAACGCAGTTCCTCGCCCTGAACAACAATGCATGTAAAAATAAAACCACAATTAATTGTTATTGACTGCTCCACCTGTGACGTGGAATGCCACTGGTCTGGATACAAAATAACTGAACAGAATGCGTCACTTTCATTGTTACTTATGCGTTGCAAACGTGACACACTCGCAGTCTTCCTACTGCCTCCTTCTGAAACAGGGGTTCAGCTCTAATGACAGCCAGACACGTAGTGTTCAAGAGCATCATCAATGACATTATCAAAGGCACGGTGGTTGATGAGTCGACTGCAACGGCCACACAAAGCCAGCACAAGACATACCTGTGTGTCAGTCACACTGCTACAGCCACCCAACACGATTTATCTTGACACAAAACAACGCATATCGTGTCCGTTCAATGTATGGTTCATGTCTGTTGGACGACACAGTAAGAGCGAAATGGAAGGTTATCCAATCTTCATTCAATATGCGAACGTGAATCACATTTTCAGATAAGCTAAAGCCTGTAGTATAGCCTGATGTAGATGTTATGTTATCAGATCGGTTTACCTCTGTTTACCTCTGTCTGGTTTACTGTTGTTTGAATCCACTCGTTTCCACGCTCCCGCTATATCGTTTATATTGAGGAAGGCGCGCTCCGTCTGCTCACCAATACTATGCTCAAAAACTCAGACTAATTCCCTTCAACGATGTGTCCATAGTGTCCTGGTCTGTCAAGCTTCCTCTTAACAGATTAAAACGTACGTTTTTTGTTTGACGATAATACTAAATACTTCTCAAAAATATAGTGTTTCAGACTCCCGTGTCACATCTCTTTCTACGGCAGACTGGTCTTTTTCTCTGATAATCGCTGCTGTCTGAGTACGCGCATTGCGCGCTCCAGTTGTACCGCTGACGGGTGGGAGGAGCTGGTGAGGAGTGGGCGGAGCTACAGAAGACTTTCCACAGAAATGATCAATTATTCCTGTAGGAGAGGAAGCCAAATCCCATCACTTCAGCAATTCGATGTGTATATATAATAATTGATGTGAATATATCATATTTGATGTGTATAGGCCTATATCATATTTGATGTTTAGCCCTACACATTTCCAAACAGCTTTCACCCATAGATGATAAGGTTGTTGTTAATTGTAAAGAGCAACTATTCCCACTCCACTGTATAACAGGTGTTTACATTCAAAACCACACAATAAATAAATGGAGGTTTTGGTGTAGACACTCCACATTTCCAAAACGACGTACCACATCCTCTGCATCTACCATAACACCACCCTGCTCAAGTAGAACGAGCTACTGCAAGAAAACTATGTTCAAGGCACAACGTTCTATTTGTGTTGTTCTACATTTTCATTTTGAACTACATATTCCATTTGTCAACTACAATACCTACCACTCGATCACAAGACTACCACATGATTACCTGGAAATAAGAATACTTTAGAAGAGACAAAAGGAGAGGAGGAGTGGAACACTTTGTAAACAAGGAGGTGTCCCACATTTCAACAGCTCTTCCTGTAAGAGCATGATACACTCTGTCACTGGTCCAAGACATGGTGTCACAACCTGGTGACAGTCTAGCCTAAACTAGTGTCGTAAATAACTGAAGACATTTCCTTCCTCATTATTAAGATCATTAGGCTGTGGTGACGCCCTGATACCTGACTAATGTTGGAAGTACCCGAGATGAGAATCACTGTCAAAAGATGTTTTTGGTTTCACTTTGAGAGTGTTACTCAGCCTGTGTGGTGCTGGTTCAGGCAGGAGGACTGACTAGGTTTTTTTAACCGATACTTTATTCCACATGATGCAATACATCATTGTAATATTTGATCTGGCGTATGGTTGTGCTCGCAGCGTCTCCCTGCCGCACCCAACGGAGACACCGTCTCCTGAGACACCGTCTCGATATCCGGGCAGAGAGCAGCGACCGCATTCCCCCTGAGAAAGAAGAAAAAGAAGAACCAGACAAAGGGAGGAGGCCGGGGAGGTGGAGGCCGGGGAGCGTGGAGGCCGGGGAGGTGGAGTGGAGGCCGGGGAGGTGGAGGCCGCAGGAGACCGAGAGCGTTTGATTATTTGTGATAATCCCAAACCTTGACCACCCTGCGCTTCCATAACAAGCCCCTACGGAGGGCAAGCCTGAGGGTGAAGGCACATCTTAAACAACATGACAAGTGGTGCTGCACTTCTAACAGGCAGGACATCTGTCATCTGACTGGTTCCACAGGGGCCATGAGCATCACCAAGCTGTCATGATACCGTTCTCTCGTCTTTCTCTTCCAGACAAGGTGTGAACAAGCGGCCAGCCCCCCCCTCCTGCAGGGGGTGTGCGGCGCTGAGCCCCCCCCTCCTGCAGGGTGAGATAGGAGAGGGGTACTGAGGATACCCGGCCCCTGCACCCCTGGGGAGCGTTGATGCGATGGTGTGATGCTCTAATGGATTTCCACTGCAGCTCCACACACTCAATACTGCTGCTGTAGCATTAGCAGTCTAGAGAGCAACTCTCTGCTCCTTGGAAGGCTGACACTAAAAACTCAGTCAGAATGAACTGGTGAAGAGTTTCCCAAGAGCTTGATGGAGTTGCTCAGCGCAAATCTGCTGTTTAGTTGTGTGCTTAAATCATTGGATAGTTTGTTTTGGGACAAACCCTCTCAACCACAATATTGAAGTTAGGAAGGCCAAACATTTACGTAATGATGACATTTCGATCATTTCTGAATCTCTGTGTCAGCACTCATACAAACTTGACTACATATCAGTTCCATTTAAGGTAGAAGGACCAGAAACATGTTTCCATGAACACTCTGATTTACTTCAGAACCACAGTCTGCTTTTATACGAAGGAGCTCCAAAACACACCGGAGTGGCCCTCCGTGTAAATCTTCGGGACATTCCTACAGATAAGAAACATGACAATAAACTTGTGTGTTACACTGTCAACAGCGGAGCATTGTGGGAAGTTGTGGATGACTGGCAGGAGAGAGACTGGAGAGGTTAGTGCTAGTGCTAGTGCTAGTGCTAGTGCTAGTGCTAGTGGTAGTGGTAGTGGTAGCGGTAGTGGTAGCGGTAGCGGTAGCGGTAGCGTAGCGGTAGCGTAGCGGTAGCGGTAGCGGTAGTGATAGTGCTAGTGCTAGTGATAGTGGTAGTGATAGTGACAGTGATAGTGACAGTGGTAGTGGTAGTGGTAGTGGTAGTGGTAGTGGTAGTGGTAGTGGTAGTGGTAGCGTTAGTGGTAGTGGTAGGGTCTGCTGACACGTCCAGGCTGCTGGTGTTTGAATCCACCTCAGGATAGACAAACTCATCTTTACATTTAGTCATTTAGCAGACGCTCTTATCCAGAGCGACTTTCAGTAAGTACAGGGACATCCCCCGTGGCAAGAAGGGTGAAGTGCCTTTCCCAGGGGCACAACGTAATTTTTCACAACCAGGAATCGAACCGGCAACCTTCTGATTAATAGCCTGATTCCCTAACCGCTCAGACTCCAGGACCCCACTCCCCCATTCACACACACACACCGTGTTTACCCTGGCAGGGATAAAACCCTACAATCCTTGTTAACTGTGAGACTCATTTATTTTTCCAGTGAAAACATGGCAGACATTCACCAAATATATGTTCTGTATGATTAACATCCTGTGCATTCTACAGGTCTAGGTTTCAGCTCATTAAACTGCCAGGAGACAGACCTGTCCAGATAGGATCTACTTGAGTTCCTCCTTCTGAACAGGCTCACCTTAAGGCTGACTCCATCGTGAAGTTTCCTCCTGTTAAAGGACAGAAACACCGAGCATCAATCTCAGGGTTAGGAACCAGACTTCCCAAGACTGCAGTGGCTGACTGTTTGAGGACTGACTGTTTGAGGACTGACTGTTTGAGGACTGACTGTTTGAGGACTGACTGTTTGAGGACTGACTGTTTGAGGACTGACTGTTTGAGGGCTGACTGTTTGAGGGCTGACTGTTTGAGGACTGACTGTTTGAGGACTGACTGTTTGAGGGCTGACTGTTTGAGGACTGACTGTTTGAGGACTGACTGTTTGAGGACTGACTGTTTGAGGACTGACTGTTTGAGGGCTGACTGTTTGAGGGCTGACTGTTTGAGGACTGACTGTTTGAGGGCTGACTGTTTGAGGGCTGACTGTTTGAGGACTGACTGTTTGAGGACTGACTGTTTGAGGACTGACTGTTTGAGGACTGACTGTTTGAGGACTGACTGTTTGAGGACTGACTGTTTGAGGACTGTGGGACAAAATGAAACACATTCCTACTAAACAACTGTGTGTGTGTTTGACTCTATTTGTGACTGCAGTCGTGAGGAACCAGATAAGACTGAGCGATTTCAAGCATAAGCAAAATGTCAAGTAACATAGGTGAGGTAACAATGTATAGACCCCCAACAGTGCCCCTCTCCTCTCTCTCTCAGTGCCCCTCTCCTCTCTCTCTCCAGTGCCCCTCTCCTCTCTCTCTCTCAGTGCCCCTCTCTCCTCTCTCTCTCTCAGTGCCCCTCTCCTCTCTCTCTCAGTGCCCCTCTCCTCTCTCTCTCAGTGCCCCTCTCCCTCTCTCTCTCAGTGCCCCTCTCTCCTCTCTCTCTTACAGTGCCCCTCTCCTCTCTCTCTCTCAGTGCCTCTCTCCTCTCTCTCTCAGTGCCCCTCTCCTCTCTCTCTCAGTGCCCCTCTCCTCTCTCTCAGTGCCCCTCTCTCTCTCTCTCTCAGTGCCCCTCTCTCCTCTCTCTCTCAGTGCCCCTCTCCTCTCTCTCTCTCAGTGCCCCTCTCCTCTCTCTCTCAGTGCCCCTCTCCTCTCTCTCTCAGTGCCCCTCTCCTCTCTCTCTCAGTGCCCCTCTCCTCTCTCTCTCAGTGCCCCTCTCCTCTCTCTCTCAGTGCCCCTCTCCTCTCTCTCTCAGTGCCCCTCTCCTCTCTCTCTCAGTGCCCCTCTCCTCTCTCTCTCAGTGCCCCTCTCCTCTCTCTCTCTCAGTGCCCCTCTCCTCTCTCTCTCTCAGTGCCCCTCTCCTCTCTCTCTCTCAGTGCCCCTCTCCTCTCTCTCTCTCAGTGCCCCTCTCCTCCTCTCTCTCTCAGTGCCCCTCTCCCATCTCTCTTACAGTGCCCCTCTCTCCTCTCTCTCTCAGTGCCCCTCTCTCCTCTCTCTCAGTGCCCCTGTCCTCTCTCTCTTACAGTGCCCCTCTCTCCTATCTCTCTCTCTCAGTGCCCCTCTCCTCTCTCTCTCAGTGCCCCTCTCCTCTCTCTCTCTCAGTGCCCCTCTCCTCTCTCTCTCAGTGCCTCTCTCCTCTCTCTCTCTCAGTGCCCCTCTCTCCTCTCTCTCTCAGTGCCCCTCTCCTCTCTCTCTCTTACAGTGCCCCTCTCTCCTCTCTCTCTCTCTGTCGAGCTGGGGAAGGTCATCAGCATGTGGTGACAGGAAACCAGGTGTTGCTGGTTCCAGTTATCCTCGCTCTGTCGTCACTCACGTTTCGTGTGTGTGTGTGTGTGTGTGTGTGTGTGTGTGTGTGTGTGTGTGTGTGCGTGTGTGTGTGTGTTAGTTTCTGCTTCAGAAAAAGTCTCAGAAAGCTAAACTGTTCCAGTTGAATTAAGCAGCTTTAATATCCACTAAGAAAACGCTCCAGTTAGATGACTGATGGTTTTACAGATAAATACACGCTCCACCAAAACTTGTCTGCCCATTAAATATATCTGAATGTCTCTTTCTCTCTCTCAAGTATGTCTTAATGGGCCCCTCAACCACCCCCTAGCACAGTCATGATCTACTGCCCGGAGGGTGTGTGTGTGCATGTGTGTGTGTGTGTGTGTGTGTGTGCACTCACTGAGGGGAGGCACCTTCTTCACTGAATCCCTAAAACTTGATCTCTAACTGTTGACCTCTGACCCATCCTGCTGCCCTGCTGCCTGTCCCTGGTCTCCGGGCCTGCAGCGAGGCTGGGCCTCCAGCCTCCAGCCTCCAGCCTCCGGCCTCCACTGGGCCTGCAGCGAGGCTAGTGAGCCTCTGGAATGAGAAACACATTTCACACCACGTGCTGCAGTGAGCTAAACCCCCCCCCCACACACACATGCTGCAGCTGCAGTGAGCTCAACCCACACACACACACACACACACACACACACACACACACCACACACACACACACACACACACACACACACACACACACACACACACACACACACACAGAAGAACATTCCAGAGGAAGATAGGACTGAGCTGCAGGCCCAGTCAGTCCAGACCCTCATCTGCTCCTCCAGCAGACCCTCATCTGCTCCTCCAGCAGACCCTCATCTGCTCCTCCAGCAGACCCTCATCTGCTCCTCCAGCAGACCCTCATCTGCTCCTCCAGCAGACCCTCACCTGCTCCTCCAGCAGACCCTCACCTGCTCCTCCAGCAGACCCTCATCTGCTCCTCCAGCAGACCCTCATCTGCTCCTCCAGCAGACCCTCATCTGCTCCTCCAGCAGACCCTCATCTGCTCCTCCAGCAGACCCTCATCTGCTCCTCCAGCAGACCCTCATCTGCTCCTCCAGCAGACCCTCATCTGCTCCTCCAGCAGACCCTCATCTGCTCCTCCAGCAGACCCTCATCTGCTCCTCCAGCAGACCCTCATCTGCTCCTCCAGCAGACCCTCATCTGCTCCTCCAGCAGACCCTCATCTGCTCCTCCAGCAGACCCTCATCTGCTCCTCCAGCAGACTCCATACTCCTCCTTGCTTTTCCTTCTCCCTCCAGCTCCTCCATCCTCCCCTCCCCTGTACTCCTCCTCTCCACTCTCCTGTCTGTCTTCAGACCAGCATGTCCTTGGGAGAGGAGGGAGGAGAGAGCAGAACTGGAGGGATGGAAGGAGGGGGGGGGATTTTCTGTCTGTGTGTGTGTCTGTGTGTGTACGTGTATGTGTCTGTGTGTGTTTGTGTGTGTGTGTGTGTCTGTGTGTATCTGTGTGTGTCTGTGTGTGTGTGTGTGTGTGTGTGTCTGACACACTGCTGATAAAGGCCAGACATGCTCATTTGTCATCATCACCAGGTGACAGAACAAACCTAGACTCATCTCTCACTGCCAGGTCGTTGGAATCTCTCTCTCTCTCTCTCTCCCTCCCTCTCTCTCACTGCCAGGTCGTTGGAATCTCTCTCTCTCTCTCTCTCCCTCCCTCCCTCTCACTGCCAGGTCGTTGGAATCTCTCTCTCTCTCTCTCTCTCCCTCTCACTGCCAGGTCGTTGGAATCCTCTCTCTCTCTCCCTCCCTCTCTCTCTCTGCCAGGTCGTTGGAATCTCTCTCTCTCTCTCTCCCTCCCTCTCTCTGCCAGGTCGTTGGAATCTCTCTCCTCTCTCTCTCCCTCCCTCTCACTGCCAGGTCGTTGGAATCTCTCTCTCTCTCCCTCCCTCTCTCTCACTGCCAGGTGGTTGGAATCTCTCTCTCTCTCTCTCTCCCTCTCTCTGCCACGGAGCCTCTTCACAAGGTTTTTTACATACTTGCAGACACGCATGTCGTTGACATTAAACATCCTCTCCACCACCCCGCACCTCCCCCGCCCCCCCCGCACCTTCGCCGCCCCCTCCCACCCGCCCCCTCGCTTGTTTGACGTCAAACGTGTCACAAAGCGAGGGCTGCTGCCTGTGGCACTGAGCTCTCCTGCCTCCAGAGCAGACAAGCTGCTTTACAGAGTTTTCCTCTGGATGTAAACAGACTTCTTGCTTTGAGGAAGAGCTGGCTCCCCCCTTGTGGTCATTAGATACATCACAGGCTGGGCCATGTCATGAACAACAGCATGTAGATTAGTAGTAGAAGTAATAGTACTGATTTAGGACCCCACAGAGATTTTGGTGATAGAAAGACAGCGCTACGCGAAAGACGATGTGTTCAGATGAAAGTGAAATTATATTTTTTTCTAATTTTCATACATATTGGGGCGTTCTCCTTCCCAGATTCCCCTGGATCACCATAGCAACACTGGATCACCACAGCAGCATTGGATCACCATAGCAACACTGGATCACCACAGCAGCAGTAGATCACCACAGCAGCACTGGATCACCACAGCAGCACTGGATCACCACAGCAGCACTGGATCACCACAGCAGCAGTAGATCACCACAGCAGCACTGGATCACCACAGCAGCACTGGATCACCACAGCAGCACTGGATCACCACAGCAGCAGTAGATCACCACAGCAGCACTGGATCACCACAGCAGCAGTAGATCACCACAGCAGCACTGGTTCACCACAGCAGCAGTAGATCACCACAGCAGCACTGGATCACCACAGCAGCACTGGATCACCACAGCAGCACTGGATCACCACAGCAGCACTGGATCACCATAGCAACACTGGATCACCACAGCAGCACTGGATCACCACAGCAGCACTGGATCACCACAGGACTCCTGATTATCAAGTCTAGACTAGACCACCAAACCCACCACTGACCTTTCCATGAACCTGTGATAATAAGCACTGTAAACTAACAGGGCTCTTTACCTTTTGAATAAAGAAACCACAGCACAATGTGATACGTTCCACTCCAATGGGGTGTATTACTACAATACGCAAACATGGAGGTTTTCATGACATTTATTATGACAAGATGGTTTTGTTGAAGACTAATTCTACTAGAGTTTTTCAACATTCTTTCTCCTATCTGATAAAAGGAACAGTTGTGATAGAACATATCTCATGTTTAGTTGTGCAGTTATATATAAAGTAAACCTGCAATGATCACATTCAAACACTCATGCTGTCTACCTGACAGAGTTATCATCAACAGACTTTAGCAACGAATAACCTGGTGTCAAATATGACTACATCACCTCAAAAACGACACAGAATTTAAAAACTTGAGTGTAAAAGTGTTTTGAAACCCTCCAGATGGAGTAAGGTGAGTCCTGTGTTTCAGCCTGAGGCGTCATGAGAGACAGAGACTCGCTGATGTTCAGGTGATTCCTTCCAGATGATTCCTTCCAGGTTCCTGTTCAGTCGAGAGGTCAAGGGTCACAGCAGGCTCAGGCTAGGAAGCAGGTTATCCTCCTCCAGAGTCCTGCAGAGACGCCCTGTCTAACCCCGACCCTGTCCAGGTCCTTCTGCTCCACGGTCAGATCCCAGAGTCAGGGTCAGATCCCAGGGCCAAAATACTCCAGAGAACAATTCACATCCTTTTACAAAAACACAACAGCAGCATGCCTCTCTGCCTCAAATACAAATGCACACATAAATACATACAGTCTTGGCTCCAAAGTTTCAGTGTGCACCTGTGGTACTCCAAACCTACAGCCTAGCAGACACAGTGTCTGTGTCTGTATCAGACACATGTAGAACACACACAGTTTCTATGCAATTCTACAGCTTTCTCTTTACCTCTTAAACTTTGAAATGCACGATTCAATTTCAAGTACTTTCCATCCCGACACACAAGCTCCGCCCACTGTTTCTGAACAGCAAGCTTTCCTCTCCTCTCTCCAATACTTTCTTAGCCTTCAACTCCAGCATGCAACTCCAGCCTGCATCCTGTAGGTGTTCCATGTGCTTCATGCATGCAGCATTGTCCCAGACGGCTCCAGGGAGCTGGTAGTATGACTACACGCAGCAGGCATCGTCTTCTACACAGAAGAGACTGCTTACCATTATAGTCCTAACCATGATGCAAGATATGTTGAATACACACACATAAATACACACACACTCATTCACCCAACAAACAGTACCATTACTCTACATTTGCTTGATAAACACCTCACAATTCTCACACACAGACCTTTGATAACAATCTACTGCACTGTTTCTCATTCTTTATGTGTGTTTCAGGAACACACAAGACTCACAGCCTGCTCAGTAAACATGTTGCTTGACTGAGCTACATGACTTGCATGTGAAATGTTTGAACTGGTCAGGTTAACTTCCTGGTTGGAATGTTGAGTTGCGAACAGTCAGCTGAATCAAAAAGAGGATTGTAAGAGCCCTGGAATAATCAAGGCTGTAAAATGAGCATCCAAGTATTCCACAGTCCCATTGACACCTGCATGTTCAACCCTCTGATTGGATGCTCTCTCTCTGACACCTTCCTGCCTCGTGTTCTTGTCTGTGGATGTTAGAGGCCTATTATCAATCTACATTTTTCTCAGTTCTTGTGTTCTTGCGAACTCGTTTGACGTCATCTTTCATTGCCCAAGTACGGTTCCAATCCAAAGAACACAAGTCACCGAGAACCGCTGAAGATCCGCCCCTTTTATCGAGGATGCATCAGATGGTGACTTGGTCAGTGACAACGCATCGGATTTCCCAGAAGTCATTGCAAGAACACACGCATCTCAAATCGTTCTCCGTCCCCGCGGTCTTGCAACACGCTTGTCAAGGACGTTTTTCTCCAGAACGCGAGTACGTTCTTAGCGTTCTTCGTATTGATAAACAGCCAGTGTCTCTGGTGGGAGAGAGGAGTTATGGCCTCGCTAGCACCCCTAGAGGGCTGCCAATGTAGGTGCCGTGTTTCTCTTCAGTCTTGGTTGGTCTTGAGTCTTTTCAGGGGAGGGCCAGCAGGGGGAAGAGGGACAGAGGGAACAGGTCACAGAACCAATCGGCAGGTGAACTCTGTGACTGACAGGCCGTCCGTCCAATGGGGGCGGATGAGGGTTACCTGGGAGGGGTCAAAAGTGCACGTTGGTATGACAACGACACTTATGAAACAGTTAATGCATTATCAAAGCGACAGGAGTTGATGTGTGTGTGTTATTATATATTTATGTGTATGTGTCTTTATTTATAATATGTGTGTGTGGAACAGTGTGTGTGTTACCTGTCTCTGAGGGGCAGGGTGGAGTGTGTGTGTGTGTGTGTGTGTGTTACCTGTCTCTAAGGGGCAGGGCGGAGTGTGTGTGTGTGTTACCTGTCTCTAAGGGGCAGGGCGGAGTGTGTGTGTGTGTGTGTGTGTGTTACCTGTCTCTAAGGGGCAGGGCGGAGTGTGTGTGTGTGTGTGTGTGTGTGTTACCTGTCTCTGAGGGGCAGGGTGGAGTGTGTGTGTGTGTTACCTGTCTCTAAGGGGCAGAGTGGAGTGTGTGTGTGTGTTACCTGTCTCTAAGGGGCAGGGTGGAGTGTGTGTGTGTGTTACCTGTCTCTAAGGGGCAGAGTGGAGTGTGTGTGTGTGTGTTACCTGTCTCTAAGGGGCAGGGTGGAGTGTGTGTGTGTGTGTTACCTGTCTCTAAGGGGCAGGGTGGAGTGTGTGTGTGTGTGTGTTACCTGTCTCTAAGGGGCAGAGTGGAGTGTGTGTGTGTGTTACCTGTCTCTCAGGGGCAGAGTGGAGTGTGTGTGTGTGTGTGTTACCTGTCTCTAAGGGGCAGAGTGGAGTGTGTGTGTGTGTGTGTTACCTGTCTCTAAGGGGCAGAGTGGAGTGTGTGTGTGTGTGTGTTACCTGTCTCTAAGGGGCAGGGTGGAGTGTGTGTGTGTGTGTTACCTGTCTCTAAGGGGCAGGGTGGAGTGTGTGTTGAGGAAGGCCAGCTGTTGCTCCAGGCTGCAGACTCTGAAGGCCAGGTAGCACGAGGACAGGATGAGAAGAACGATGCTGAGGAGACAAACACACCTTCACCCTCACATCACAAACACACCTTCACCCTCACATCATAAACACACCCTCACATCATAAACACACCTTCACCCTCACATCATAAACACACCCTCACATCATCAACACACCTTCACCCTCACATCATAAACACACCTTCACCCTCACATCATAAACACACCTTCACCCTCACATACAGCTCTGGAAAGAACACTTCACTTCCTTTCCAAAAACGTTGAGAAAGAAACATTTGTGTGAGAGTTCAACTTGCAGTTGCTTCTTGAACACTTCTGCTCCGTTTTTCGAAAGGAAAGAAAAAGGTGCACTGGTCTCTTAATGTGTTCCAGAGCTGTAAGTACGGACGGCTTGATCTATGACCTCTTGAAGTGCTCCAAATATAAACTATAGTTTATTTAACATACACTGACTTCAACAAGGGCAAGTTCCTTGACCAGAGGAAAGCAGGTGCAGTATTGGATCAACAGTCATACGGTTGCATAACCACAGTAGCAATCCCACTTGTTACCAGCAGGTAGCAGTAAAACAATAACAGAGTCAAGTAGTACAGGAACATTTTCCAGTAACAAGACAAGAGAGCTGTGTGTGCAGGTTATACAAAACATGTAGGCTATGTAAAATACTATACAGGTTTATCTAGGACCTAAATGGAGAGGAGATCTTAGCTGAGATATTACTGCTGTTCACTGTACCTGGTAGCTGAGATATTACTGCTGTATACTACTTGTATGTCGCTTTGGATGAAAACGAAATGAATCAAATGTAATGTTTCTACAACTGTATCTAGAAGTGTGAACATCACTCACAGCAAGATGAAGAACTTGAGCAGCTGGTACTCCAGGGGTCCCAGCTCTGGGGCTGGTTCAGTCAGCAGGATCTTCTCTGTCTCCAGACCGCGGTCTAGACCTGTCATTACAACACAGATCCAGTTAGCATAGCATCACGTTGAATTGAGGTCAATAGGGGTGGCTAAATGCTAACCAGTTCTCATCCCTGGTATTCTGTCAAGGAAGACTAGCAGGAGAGACTAGAGAGATTCACCGACAGCCTTAGCATAACGCTACACTGTACATACACAAACGTTAGCATTGGTTAGCTTGTTCTGTTTGGTAATGTGTCTTCTGCTTTGGCTGTTTTCCTCAGACCTTGTCTGGTTTGGTCTCTCAGCGCTACACCAGAAGCGCTACACCTCTAGCCAACATAAACTAATCCAGACAATCTCTAGCTAACCAAGACCATCCCAAGCTAACCAAGACCATCTCAAGCTAACACATACAATATCTAGCTAAGACAAGCTAACACAGACCATATCTATCTTACACAAGCTAACAGAGACTATCTAAGGTCAGGAAATTAAGTGGCTGTATAAGCATGCTTAGGGTTAGTGAGGTTAGGGCCAGGATCAATGCTAGACAAGGCCTATTACTAATTAACCAGGCTGGTCGTGACCCTAGTTATCAGAGTGAGTCAACAGTCTTGTTTTGGAGGGTGGTAGTGTTCACAGGATATTAGCAGTACCTGGCCAACACCTCAACTTGAGGTATGAGGAGAGAGTATCGATCAGTTGTCTAAACACAGACAGATAAAACTGAGCCCAGAGAAAGTATACATGTCTCACAGCCTCAACACCCTGGCCCTCCAACAAGACATAGCTATGACATAGCATGCCTCCAACCTCTGTGTTAACAGGAAGTGTAAACTGTGTAGACAGGAAGTGTTCATTGTGGAGACAGCTAAAGGCATGCTGCTGCAAAATTGTCTTTACTGATGTTTTTCCTATTTTATTCTTATTTCGAGACGATTTAAGATAAACTGGGAGACCCTGGATTGGAGGGTGCAGATGATTGACAGGTGAGGCAGCCTACCGGTGAGCGGAGCCTCTGCGGGGTAGGGCGTGTCCACAGTGCTCAGGCTACTAGTGGAGTTTCCCAGCAGGTCTGGGAGAGAGGAGGACACCGAGGGCACGGATGGCTGCCTCCTCCACTTCAACACCGGGGGGAAGTCGGCCACCACAGGGAACTCATCCTGGGGGGAGGAGAGGAGGTAGAGAAGAGAAAGAGGAGGAGAGGAGGAGGAGAGGCAAAACAGGTTATCCAATGACACAATATTTAAATGTAAATGAGCCAAATAACATCAGTGAATCAGGAATGTGTGTTTCCTGTAAAGCACGTCAACCAGGGAAGGAGTGAAACACAGCAGAACCCACAGAGCATATTCAAATGCCATCTTTATTTGAAAGACTTTAGTGGCACACAGGAATTTACACTGTGAGGTTGGTATGCAGAGGAACATTCCCATGTCTCTGCTGGCTCCAATAACCCTGATGTTCATGTAGGAACAAGAGGAATATGTTTGGGGATGAACGATAAACACAAGCTGACGCGAAAGGAGACGCTAACAGAACCACATACAGTCATATTAGCATGTTGTAGAGCCTTCACCCAGAACCTAGGTACACCTCTGCTATCGTAGCATGGCAGCTAGTCCCAGAGCCTAGGTAGACCTCTGCTATCGTAGCATGGCAGCTAGTCCCAGAGCCTAGGTACACCTCTGCTATCGTAGCATGGCAGCTAGTCCCAGAGCTAGGTACACCTCTGCTATCGTAGCATGGCAGCTAGTCCCAGAGCCTAGGTAGACCTCTGCTATCGTAGCATGGCAGCTAGTCCCAGAGCCTAGGTACACCTCTGCTATCGTAGCATGGCAGCTAGTCCCAGAGCCTAGGTACACCTCTGCTATCGTAGCATGGCAGCTAGTCCCAGAGCCTAGGTACACCTCTGCTATCGTAGCATGGCAGCTAGTCCCAGAGCCTAGGAACACCTCTGCTATCGTAGCATGGCAGCTAGTCCCAGAGCCTAGGTACACCTCTGCTATCGTAGCATGGCAGCTAGTCCCAGAGCCTAGGTACACCTCTGCTATCGTAGCATGGCAGCTAGTCCCAGAGCTAGGTACACCTCTGCTATCGTAGCATGGCAGCTAGTCCCAGAGCTAGGTACACCTCTGCTATTGTAGCATGGCAGCTAGTCCCAGAGCCTAGGAACACCTCTGCTATCGTAGCATGGCAGCTAGTCCCAGAGCTAGGTACACCTCTGCTATCGTAGCATGGCAGCTAGTCCCAGAGCTAGGTACACCTCTGCTATCGTAGCATGGCAGCTAGTCCCAGAGCTAGGTAGACCTCTGCTATCGTAGCATGGCAGCTAGTCCCAGAGCTAGGTACACCTCTGCTATCGTAGCATGGCAGCTAGTCAACAAACAGTAGCAGCCGACTTTAGACAGTGTCAACAGTGATGTTTAAATAGGAGATAGAGAGATATGTGGAGATGGAGAGTGTATGTGTGAGTGTCTGTGTGTCAGTGAATGTGTGTGTGTGTGTGTGTGCATGTGTGTGTGTGTGTGTGTGCGTGTGTGTGTGTACCAGGGACAGGGAGATGGGTTCCTCCAGGTAGAGCTTCAGACTCAGACTCTTCTTACCGTTCACCTGCAGGAGGAGAGCACACAGGGTCAGAGTTCACACAGCAGACAGGGTCAGAGTTCACACAGCAGACAGGGTCAGAGTTCACACAGCAGACAGGGTCAGAGTTCACACAGCAGACAGGGTCAGAGTTCACACAGCAGACAGGGTCAGAGTTCACACAGCAGACAGGGTCAGAGTTCACACAGCAGACAGACGGGGTCAGAGTTCAACATGGTTCTTACAGGTTCAGGTCTAGAGAACCTCAGGTACAGGATCATTATAGGATCATATATATGTGTCAAGCTCAAGGCCTAAAGCTTAAATGGTATATTAAAATAAGTCTACGCTGCTTTACAGCGTGCTTTGACCATATCAATGCAGGATCATTCTAGAGGGTCACTTGTAACATCATTCTAGAGGGTCACATGCAGGATCAGCTCACCTGCAGGTGTGTACAGATCCTTCGGAGGACATCGTAGACGCTGTCCCTGGACAGCAGGGACACGAACACGTACTGCAGGACAGAAACAACACGTCAGCTGAAGCTGCTAACCCTCTGAAAGGGTTCAGGGAAACATGAGTCTGACATGTTGGGTATTAGTGTAATCTCTCAACACACTTGATTATAATGTTTAAAGATCTTCCAGTGTATCATCTAGTTACAGTTAGAGTCCAGTTAGCAGCCTCTACACATCGTCAAGAACAAGACTGCTCTCAGTTACAAGTCTTCACTAACAACCATGAGGTCCATAAACCACCTGGCTGTTTGAACTGCACTGATACATCACCCCTATCTGACCCCACAGGAAATGACCCACTATTCAAACAGGATTGTGCTTTAAAAGCACCTGCTAACTGAAAACATGTTTAAATGTCAATGGAGGCACTACTCACTTTTAAATCAGATAGTTTGTATGAGAGATGTGTATGTATTATGTGCTTGCCAGGCAATGTTAGCTTTGTGGATGTTGTATGTGGGCCTTGTGTACAGAGACGACTCTCTCTCTCAGACAGCGCTGTCCTCTGTGGCCTCGCACGTCCTTATCCAACAGCCTGATCTACTGAACACTGTGCTCTATTAAACTTTGGACAGACTAGCGACGCAGGAATCCTGCAGGTTGTCTGGATTGCTCCATGAGGAGCTCTGACGAGCGTAACCCCTGTCCTGTTCCCCTGGACCACAGGTTCCCCTGTCCTGTTCCCCTGTCCTGTTCCCCTGGACCACAGGTTCCCCTGTCCTGTCCTGTTCCCCTGTCCTGTCCTGTTCCCCTGTCCTGTCCTGTTCCCCTGTCCTGTTCCCCTGTCCTGTTCCCCTGGACCACAGGTTCCCCTGTCCTGTCCTATTCCCCTGTCCTGTCCTGTTCCCCTGTCCTGTTCCCCTGTCCTGTTCCCCTGGACCACAGGTTCCCCTGTCCTGTCCTGTTCCCCTGTCCTGTCCTGTTCCCCTGTCCTGTTCCCCTGTCCTGTTCCCCTGGACCACAGGTTCCCCTGTCCTGTCCTGTTCCCCTGTCCTGTCCTGTTCCCCTGTCCTGTCCTGTTCCCCTGTCCTGTTCCCCTGTCCTGTTCCCCTGTCCTGTCCTGTTCCCCTGTCCTGTACCCCTGGACCACAGGGCATGAGGACTACGCTACGTTTCACCTGATCTGGCTCACAGCTGAGAGCACGAGAGCAGGAAACTGGAATCAAATCATTCAAGGCAGGCAGGCAGGCAGGCAGGCAGGCAGGCAGGCAGGCAGGCAGGCAGGCAGGCAGACAGGCAGGCAGGCAGGCAGGCAGGCAGGCAGAGGCATGTCCTACCTTCTGGCTGGTGTCGATGGTGATGGCCAGGCCGTTGGGTACCAGGCCCGCGGTTCGATGTTTCTTCACCAGCCGGACAGACACCACCGGTATGGCCACCTGCAGGAGCAGCACACACACTACTTACACTATTATAATGTCATGTGACCTACACACACTACTTACACTATTATAATGTCATGTGACCTACATTTACAAGTCTAATATTAAAAGAATGTAATAATATATTCATTTAGCAGACGCTTTTATCCAAAGAGGAGGAGGAAGAGGAGGAGGAAGAGGAGGAGGAAGCTGGTGATCGGCTCCAAAACTAACAGTGTGGGGTGGAGGGACGAACAACAAACTAATCTCTGGACCATCTGGAATGTACACACACACACACACACACACACACACACATATATGCACACACACACACAAGTGAGGGAAGCTAGAGGAGCAGGAGGTCAGACTGGTACCTTGATGTCCTTCCCAAACAGGTTGGCGTAGAAACACAGCCAGTTGCGTGAGATGTAGAGCCGTCCCTGCAGCAGGATGTCCCTGAGGAGAGCACAGGAGTACACTGGGGAGAGACAGGACAGGTGAGACCTGGAGCACACACACACACACACACACACAAGTACACTGGGGAGAGACAGGACAGGTGAGACCTGGAGCACACACACACACACACAAGTACACTGGGGAGAGACACACACATATACATCACACACATATATATACACACACACACCTGGGTTAAGCTAGGGGTGCTTCGTAGGAGAGCTGGTCTGTGTCTCACCTTTCATGAGGATCTCCTCCTTGGGAACAGTCTGGAAGAGCTTGTGATACTGGGAGTTGTACTTGCTCACCGTCTGGAGGGAGGGGGGTGGAAGAGGAGGAGTAGAGAAGGAGAGGAGCGAGGTGAGGAGGAGGAGAGAAGAGAGGGGATGAGAGGGGGATGAGAGGTGAGGAGGAGGAGAGGAGGAGTAAAGGAGAGAGGTAAGGAGGAGGAGAACAGAGGGGATGAGAGGGGGATTGAGGAGAGGGGGAGGAGAGGAGATGCGGTGTAAATCCATGTTTAACTTGGTCTTGATTCTGATCTTGTGGTCGTGTCCAGTCCAGTCTCACATGCAGTCTTCCTGTATGTGTGATACACACCACCCCTTCCTGCCTGAGCCCCTCCCCTTCCTGCCTGAGCCCCTCCCCTTCCTGTGTGGTCTCCTCTCTCTCCAGACAGCAGCTTCCTCCTGGACAGGGTGTCAGGTGCCCCCTCCCCGTCTGAGTGGACGTGTGTTAGAACACACTCTGGAGGCCACGCCCATGTGAGGCCACGCCCATGTGAGGCCACGCCCATGTGACCACTGGGGGTGTCATCCGGAGGGATTTACACAATGAAACACCTGTGATGTTTTCCTCTCAGAGTCTCAGACTGGAAGTGGCTGTTTGTGTGTGTTTGTGTGCATGTTTGAATGTGTGTGTGTGTATGTTTGTGTGCGTGTTTGAATGTGACAAACAAACACAATCTCTCTCACACACACACACAGAAGAGAGAGAAGATAAAGCAGAACTTACCGAGCCCCGATAACATTTCTTCACGTCTTCATAAGACAGGTCATCGATGAGCTGCAGTCTAGAGAGGAGACACAATAAGTTGAAACCAGGCACACACACACACACACAAATTCCCAGACAGACAGCCCACCCAGACAGACACACACTATTAGTCAACAGCAGCCCTGCAAACAGCCATGCAAACAGTCCCATGAGGTTTAAACCAGAGGAGGCCCAACCCTACACCCCGGAAGGGCTGGATGTAAATGTTTTGTAAAACATGTAAAGTGACGTATATGCAAAGTCAAGTAAAGGACTAACTGACTATAACGTCAGTACCCTGACTCCCTCACCTAGCAAGTACCCTGACTCCCTCACCTAGCAAGTACTCTGACTCCCTCACCTAGCAAGTACCCTGACTCCCTCACCTAGCAAGTACCCTGACTCCCTCACCTAGCAAGTACCCTGACTCCCTCACCTAGCAAGTACCCTGACTCCCTCACATAGCAAGTACCCTGACTCCCTCACCTAGCAAGTACCCTGACTCCCTCACCTAGCAAGACCCTGACTCCCTCAGTAAGTACCCTGACTCCCTCACATAGCAAGTACCCTGACTCCCTCACCTAGCAAGGACCCTGACTCCCTCACCTAGCAAGTACCCTGACTCCCTCACCTAGCAAGTACCCTGACTCCCTCACCTAGCAAGTACCCTGACTCCCTCAGTAAGTACCCTGACTCCCTCACATAGCAAGTACCCTGACTCCCTCACCTAGCAAGGACCCTGACTCCCTCACCTAGCAAGTACCCTGACTCCCTCACCTAGCAAGTACCCTGACTCCCTCACCTAGCAAGTACCCTGACTCCCTCAGTAAGTACCCTGACTCCCTTACCTAGCAAGTACCCTGACTCCCTCACCTAGCAAGTACCCTGACTCCCTCACCTAGCAAGTACTCTGACTCCCTCACCTAGCAAGACCCTGACTCCCTCACCTAGCAAGTACCCTGACTCCCTCACCTAGCAAGTACTCTGACTCCCTCACCTAGCAAGTACCCTGACTCCCTCACCTAGCAAGTACCCTGACTCCCTCACCTAGCAAGACCCTCAACCCAGGATCAGGCACACAGACAGGCAGCCAGGACCAGCCACACACAGCCAGGCACCCAGGACCAGCCACACACAGCCAGGCAGCCAGGACCAGCCACACACAGCCAGGCAGCCAGGACCAGGCACACAGCCACACAGCCAGGCAGCCAGGACCAGCCACACAGCCACACAGCCACACAGACAGGCAGCCAGGACCAGGCACACAGCCACACAGACAGGCAGCCAGGACCAGGCACACAGCCAGTCAGCCACACAGGCTCCTGTCCAGGTTGTCTGTCACCCTGCTGTACACTCACAACACTTTGAGACTGTTTCAGGAGGAGGATGTAAGGATTCACTCAGTGGGCTGAATCAGGCTGGTTGAGGCCAGTTGGCCTCGCTGACAGGCTGGTTGAGGCCAGTTGGCCTCGCTGACAGACTCTGTCACTTTCACTCTCTTCTGGCTATTCAGATCGCTCTGTGGTCAGGTGGCTTTACGAAGAGATAAGTTGACCATGGAGAAGGTTTTCCATGACATCACAGCAGCAGAAGCACAGGCAGACGACTTCTCGTAAACATGAATCAGTGTGTGTGCGGGTGTGTGTGTGTGTGGGTGTGAGTGAGTGAGTGTGTTGACACAGTGACTATATATACACGCTGTAAAGCTGCTCGGCTGTCCTCGTTATAACCTCCCCTGAGGCGTCGTTCCTTCTGCAGAGCCCCAGAACACACCAGGCAGCTCCCTACAGAGGAACACCCTGCTCTGTCAACCAACCCTGAACGTGGCACCAAGTTAGGTAGGTTCATGACATCACCAGTGTGAGTGCTGCCAACATCCCCAGCCTCCTCTCTCTCCTCAGGGTGACTGGAAGCTGAGAAAAGCAGGGCGTGTTCCAGTCTGTTCACCCTCCCAGATCCTCCTGGCCCAGTCTGTTCACCCTCCCAGATCCTCCTGGCCCAGTCTGTTCACCCTCCCAGATCCTCCTGGCCCAGTCTGTTCACCCTCCCAGATCCTCCTGGCCCAGTCTGTTCACCCTCCCAGATCCTCCTGGCCCAGTCTGTTCACCCTCCCAGATCCTCCTGGCCCAGTCTGTTCACCCTCCCAGATCCTCCTGGCCCAGTCTGTTCACCCTCCCAGATCCTCCTGGCCCAGTCTGTTCACCCTCCCAGATCCTCCTGGCCCAGGCTCATCGCCTCTGAGAGGTGAGCTGGTGTTTTGAGTCCTCATGTCTCGATGAGGACCAGACTAGTTTATGTCCTCCTGCAGACACAGACTTCAGGAGACATCAGGGAGGTGTGTGTCTGATACGATAGCCTCAGGAGACATCAGGGAGGTGTGTGTCTGATACGATAGCCTCAGGAGACATCAGGGAGGTGTGTGTCTGATACGATAGCCTCAGGAGACATCAGGGAGGTGTGTGTCTGATACGATAGCCTCAGGAGACATCAGGGAGGTGTGTGTCTGATACGATAGCCTCAGGAGACATCAGGGAGGTGTGTGTCTGATACGATAGCCTCAGGAGACATCAGGGAGGTGTGTGTCTGATACGATAGCCTCAGGAGACATCAGGGAGGTGTGTGTCTGATACGATAGCCTCAGGAGACATCAGGGAGGTGTGTGTCTGATACGATAGCCTCAGGAGACATCAGGGAGGTGTGTGTCTGATACGATAGCCTCAGGAGACATCAGGGAGGTGTGTGTCTGATACGATAGCCTCAGGAGACATCAGGGAGGTGCGTGTCTGATACGATAGCCTCAGGAGACATCAGGGAGGTGCGTGTCTGATACGATAGCCTCAGGAGACATCAGGGAGGTGTGTGTCTGATACGATAGCCTCAGGAGACATCAGGGAGGTGTGTGTCTGATACGATAGCCTCAGGAGACATCAGGGAGGTGCGTGTCTGATACGATAGCCTCAGGAGACATCATGGAGGTGTGTGTCTGATACGATAGCCTCAGGAGACATCAGGGAGGTGTGTGTCTGATACGATAGCCTCAGGAGACATCAGGGAGGTGTGTGTCTGATACGATAGCCTCAGGAGACATCAGGGAGGTGTGTGTCTGATACGATAGCCTCAGGAGACATCAGGGAGGTGTGTGTCTGATACGATAGCCTCAGGAGACATCAGGGAGGTGCGTGTCTGATACGATAGCCTCAGGAGACATCAGGGAGGTGCGTGTCTGATACGATAGCCTCAGGAGACATCAGGGAGGTGTGTGTCTGATACGATAGCCTCAGGAGACATCAGGGAGGTGTGTGTCTGATACGATAGCCTCAGGAGACATCAGGGAGGTGTGTGTCTGATACGATAGCCTCAGGAGACATCAGGGAGGTGCGTGTCTGATACGATAGCCTCAGGAGACATCAGGGAGGTGTGTGTCTGATACGATAGCCTCAGGAGACATCAGGGAGGTGTGTGTCTGATACGATAGCCTCAGGAGACATCAGGGAGGTGTGTGTCTGACACGATAGCCTCAGGAGACATCAGGGAGGTGTGTGTCTGATACGATAGCCTCAGGAGACATCATGGAGGTGTGTGTCTGATACGATAGCCTCAGGAGACATCAGGGAGGTGTGTGTCTGATACGATAGCCCAGATAGATAACATTCCAGCTAAAGCAAAGCTGATCCAGCAGGCAGCAGGCAGTTAGAGGATATTCTAGCCTTCACAGGATTTGTACAAGAGAACCTATTTGTATATATATATATATATGGGTTTCTGTGTGTGTGTGTGTGTGTGTGTGTGTGTGAGCTCACAGTGTGTGTGTGTGTGTGTGTGTGTGTGTGTGTGTGTGTGTGTGTGAGAGAGAGCCCACAGTGAGTAGGGCCTCTGTGGAGATGAATACTCTTCTCAGGTGGCCCTTCTGTTTTTCCCACAGAACACACAAACCTGTGCGCACACACACACACACACACAGCATCAGCTCTGTCTATTCAGTCAGGCCTGAATGCTCCTCAGTCCAGGTCCATTCAGTGTGGCCTACATACACACTGCATCTCCTGTGCATACACACTGCATCTCCTGTGCATACACACTGCATCTCCTGTGCATACACACTGCATCTCCTGTACATACACACTGCATCTCCTGTACATACACACTGCATCTCCTGTGCATACACACTGCATCTCCTGTACATACACACTGCATCTCCTGTGCATACACACTGCATCTCCTGTGCATACACACTGCATCTCCTGTACATACACACTGCATCTCCTGTACATACACACTGCATCTCCTGTGCATACACACTGCATCTCCTGTACATACACACTGCATCTCCTGTGCATACACACTGCATCTCCTGTACATACACACTGCATCTCCTGTACATACACACTGCATCTCCTGTACATACACACTGCATCTCCTGTGCATACACACTGCATCTCCTGTACATACACACTGCATCTCCTGTGCATACACACTGCATCTCCTGTACATACACACTGCATCTCCTGTACATACACACTGCATCTCCTGTGCATTGTGCATACACACTGCATCTCCTGTGCATACACACTGCATCTCCTGTACATACACACTGCATCTCCTGTGCATACACACTGCATCTCCTGTACATACACACTGCATCTCCTGTACATACACACTGCATCTCCTGTGCATACACACTGCATCTCCTGTACATACACACTGCATCTCCTGTAAATACACACTGCATCTCCTGTGCATTGTGCATACACACTGCATCTCCTGTGCATACACACTGCATCTCCTGTACATACACACTGCATCTCCTGTACCTACACACTGCATCTACTGTACATACACACTGCATCTCCTGTGCATACACACTGCATCTCCTGTGCATACACACTGCATCTCCTGTACATACACACTGCATCTCCTACAACACTGCATCTCCTACACACTGCATCTCCTGTGCATACACACTGCATCTCCTGTGCATACACACTGCATCTCCTGTGCATTGTGCATTGTGCATACACACTGCATCTCCTGTGCATACAAACTGCATCTCCTGTACATACACACTGCATCTCCTGTGCATTGTGCATTGTGCATACAAACTGCATCTCCTGTGCATACACACTGCATCTCCTGTACATACACACTGCATCTACTGTACATACACACTGCATCTACTGTACATACACATTGCATCTCCTGTACATACACACTGCATCTCCTGTACATACACACTGCATCTCCTACACACTGCATCTCCTGTACATACACACTGCATCTACTGTACATACACACTGTATGATCTCTGTCTCTCTGTATCACACTGTATGATCTCTGTATGATCTCTGTTTTTCCTAATTGCAAAAACACATTTCTTGAAACTGTCACCCATTTTCTAAAAACTGTAAACACAAAAAATAAATCTTTCAAACTACATTTACGAAACCTCTGACTCCTCTGGCCAAATCAAACACTCCTAAACCTTCTGTGCTCAAAATCAAACACTAACCCCAAACCTTCTGTGCTCAAAATCAAACACTAACCCTAAACCTTCTGTGCTCAAAATCAAACACTAACCCCAAACCTTCTGTGCTCAAAATCAAACACTAACCCTAAACCTTCTGTGCTCAAAATCAAACACTAACCCCAAACCTTCTGTGCTCAAAATCAAACACTAACCCTAAACCTTCTGTGCTCAAAATCAAACACTAACCCTAAACCTTCTGTGCTCAAAATCAAACACTAACCCTAAACCTTCTGTGCTCAAAATCAAACACTAACCCTAAACCTTCTGTGCTCAAAATCAAACACTAACCCTAAACCTTCTGTGCTCAAAATCAAACACTAACCCTAAACCTTCTGTGCTCAAAATCAAACACTAACCCTAAACCTTCTGTGCTCAAAATCAAACACTAACCCTAAACCTTCTGTGCTCAAAATCAAACACTAACCCTAAACCTTCTGTGCTCAAAATCAAACACTAACCCTAAACCTTCTGTGCTCAAAATCAAACACTAACCCTAAACCTTCTGTGCTCAAAATCAAACACTAACCCTAAACCTTCTGTGCTCAAAATCAAACACTAACCCTAAACCTTCTGTGCTCAAAATCAAACACTAACCCCAAACCTTCTGTGCTCAAAATCAAACACTAACCCTAAACCTTCTGTGCTCAAAATCAAACACTAACCCTAAACCTTCTGTGCTCAAAATCAAACACTAACCCTAAACCTTCTGTGCTCAAAATCAAACACTAACCCTAAACCTTCTGTGCTCAAAATCAAACACTAACCCTAAACCTTCTGTGCTCAAAATCAAACACTAACCCCAAACCTTCTGTGCTCAAAATCAAACACTAACCCTAAACCTTCTGTGCTCAAAATCAAACACTAACCCTAAACCTTCTGTGCTCAAAATCAAACACTAACCCCAAACCTTCTGTGCTCAAAATCAAACAATGCTTTCACATCAAAAACACAGCAAATGTTTATATAAACAATACGGAGCAATAATTAGACACAACACAACTAAATTGAGAACACAGTATCCAGGACATGTAGTTACATGTAAAGAAACATGTTTATGTTGACACAGTAGGCATGTGGGAGGTGGGGGGGCGGGAGGGTAGCTGCCATGGGCCAATATCAGGTTTCAATGTTATGATAACCTTGAGAAACACAACCACGGTATCACAGTATTGTGATCACAGCTCTAAAATCTTTTTGTTAAACACAATATATATATATTTTTAAGCAACATAAACATTTTGAACAGCAGTAAACATGTCAAGAGAAATAGTGAAATTCTTACTTGTTGTTTTGACATAATTATTATGTTTATTTAACTTATAAACACAGAGGCGGTGGAAGACTTAAATACAAGTATAAACATGAAACCAGCTAAACGTAGGCCCTCATTTTGTCTCAGAAATATAGTAGCAGGGCTCTCAAGGCTTCCACCTCATCTCTTCCTTCTCCGCCACGCAGAGAGAAACTTCAGCTGGATGGAGAAAAGGGCTGTATGGTGGCAGGTGAACATTTACAGTAAAAAATAGCTGGTTGATGTTGAACTATTCTCATATACGGACACCACGGTGAAAGCTGACATTGTTCCAAACCACCATAAGAAACAAGTGTGAACAATTTTGAGTCATTGTGTTTTACAGATGACAACTGTGTTGTAGTTGTGTGTACTGTTTGCCGCCTGTGTTTACCATGTTTACCAAGTGCATCACAGTGCAAAATGTTTTTGTCAATGAGAATGTGTTTAAATTTAGCAAAAAAAAATTGGTGAAAAACAACTCACACAGATATTGTGTCTGAGGTGGTTCTCTCAACCTGATGCTCTGAGCTGATGCTCTGAGCTGATGTTCTGAGCTGATGTTCTGAGCTGATGCTCTGAGCTGATGTTCTGAGCTGATGCACTGAGCTGATGCTCTGAGCTGATGCTCTGAGCTGATGCTCTGAGCTGATGCTCTGAGCTGATGCTCTGAGCTGATGCACTGAGCTGATGTTCTGAGCTGATGCTCTGAGCTGATGTTCTGCAGGTGATGTTCTGAGCTGATGTTCTGAGCTGATGCACTGAGCTGATGTTCTGAGCTGATGCTCTGAGCTGATGCACTGAGCTGATGTTCTGAGCTGATGTTCTGAGCTGATGCTCTGAGCTGATGTTCTGCAGGTGATGTTCTGAGCTGATGTTCTGAGCTGATGCACTGAGCTGATGTTCTGAGCTGATGCACTGAGCTGATGTTCTGAGCTGATGCTCTGAGCTGATGTTCTGCAGGTGATGTTCTGAGCTGATGTTCTGAGCTGATGCTCTGAGCTGATGTTCTGCAGGTGATACACTGAGCTGATGCTCTGAGCTGATGTTCTGAGCTGATGTTCTGCAGGTGTGAATGGTGAATGTCTATCTGAGGCTGTGGCATGCTAAATCCTTTCTGTTTAAAGCATGGACAAGCATTATGTTGAATGTAGTATAACTCTAGTTACAGGACTGTTTAAAGCATGGACAAGCATTATGTTGAATGTAGTATAACTCTAGTTACAGGACTGTCATGGACAAGCTCAGCTGAAGGCTAGCGGTTCACTTTGTTATGTGTGGGAGGCAGGTGTGTGTATGTGTGTGTGGGAGGCAGGTGTGTGTGTGTATGTGTGTCAAGGGGAAGGGAGGTAGCAAGTGTGTGTGTGCGGGAGGCAGGCAGGCAGGCAGGCAGGCAGGCAGGCGTGTATGTGTGCGTGTGTGGGAGGCAGGCAGGCAGGCGTGTGTATGTGTGTGTGTGTGGGAGGCAGGCAGGCAGGCAGGCGTGTGTATGTGTGTGTGTGTGGGAGGCAGGCAGGCAGGCAGGTGTGTGTGTGTGTGTGGGAGGCAGGCAGGCAGGTGTGTGGTATCTAATCCCCAAACGGAAGATGACAGCATTGTCATTATTTCCAGACACATGGATCTGGGACTTAACTACCATGTGACGGCTTGGTGGCAGAGTGTGTGTGTGTTTGTGTATCTCTGTGTGTGTGAATCTTTGTGTGTGTGACACTCTCTCTCTCTCTTCCTCTCCCTCTCCCTCTCTCCCTTTCTTCCTCTCACTCTGCGCCTTCGATCTACTTTTTCCTTTTCCCTCCCCTCCTCTGATATTGGGTTACATAACACAGTCTGCATCCCAGTCTTGCAAACGTGAGAAGGCTGCACGTGCTGCAGGCTGACGCTCTCTCTCTCTCCCCCTCCCTCTCTCTCTCTCTGTCGCTGTCTTTCCTGATCCACCCTCGTAAAGCATTTCTCCTGTGTGTGTGAGAGTGTGTGTGTGTGTGTGTGTGTGCATGTGTGTGTGTGTGTATGTGAGAGAGAGTGTGTGAGCCCACAGGAGGGGATGGTCTCTAAGGTCTGTAGAATCCAGAAGGTTCCGTGTCTGAGCTCCTCTCTCACACATGCTCAGCTTGCATCACCCCCAAGCAGCCTCAGGAGCTGCACATCCAGTAAGTCCCCATCAGAGACGCCTCTGAAGGCTTCTGTGTGTATCTATTCATCTCCAGGACTCGCACGCACACGCGCACACACACACACACACACACACACACACACACACACACACACACACACACACAGAAGCTCACAGACAAGCAGCAGAGAGCCCTGACTGTGTGACTAGAACATCACACAGTGACGTAACGATCCATCAGAGAGACTCCCCACTCCGTCACTAAGACACAAGCCATGTCTGGGGAGCACGGCTGCTGTTTGATGTGTGAGGGAGTGTCTCCTGCCAGCCTTCACCTGTGCTGTACTGACATGCTGCCCAGTGTGAGGGAGTGTCTCTGGCAGCCTTCACCTGTGCTGTACTGACATGCTGCCCAGTGTGAGGGAGTGTCTCTGGCAGCCTTCACCTGTGCTGTACTGACATGCTGCCCAGTGTGAGGGAGTGTCTCCTGCCAGCCTGCGCTAAAAACATGCTGCTATCATCAGTCTCCTGATCCCCTGGTTGCTGTCCTGCATGTTTCTACATTCACACGGACAGAGTTAGGGTGTAACGATTCACACAGACAGGGTTAGGGTGTAACGTCGTTATGAAGCTCAGCAGAACCCTGCTAACGACACGTTCATTATAATCACGTGTTGGAAGAGGACTCCCTGAGGAGGCTGCAGCTCTGCAGGCAAGAGGACTCCCTGAGGACCCGGGATGAACACCACCGCCTGCAGGTTGCAGCTCTGCAGACTAGAGGACTCCCTGAGGACCCGGGATGAACACCACCCTCTGCAGGCTGCAGCTCTGCAGGCAAGAGGGCTTGTCAGAGGACTACTCCTCAGGTCACCTGGTATCTGATGTGATGCCATGTGACCAGCCTATCTGCTGGGCCTCTCAGTTATGTGAGAGAAACCACAGCCACATGAGCATCTGGAGGGGATCTCCCGCCTCAGGCCTGGAGCGTGGCTGTGCTCCACCAGCAGGTTGCTGCAGTACCGTACCTGAACTGTGGGGGGCAGTGTGCCTCATCGTCCCTGGGGGGGTCTAGCAGCTCGTGGGGGGGCAGGATGCTGATGTCATCGCCCGGCTCCTGGTGCTCCATCATCTTCTCCAACCTGGGGAGGGAACAACACCGGCCTGGTGAATCAGCTGGTCACACACCGAGAGGAAAGGAGAGGAGGAAGAGAGGAGGAGAGGAGGAGGAGGGGAAGAGAGGGAGAGGAGGAGGAGGGGAAGAGAGGAGGAGAGGAGGAGGAGAAGAAGAGAGGAGGAGAGGAGGAGGGGAGAGAGGAGGAGGGGAAGAAGAGAGGAGGAGAGGAGGAGGATAGGATTCCAGGGTTTCTGGCGGCCTGAGAACGTTCTGGAACAGAGTACCCAGCAGGCCGTGTGGACGTGAGGCTCCATTGATCAGGAGCCCAGGAGGTCTGATAGGTCTGATAGGTCATCAGCTCTGGGCGAGCGTCAGGGTTAGAACCATGACCACAGTTCAAAACACCAGGGATTATTTCAGTTCTCCTGACCTGAGCACAGGTCCCTATCACAACAACTGAATATGTCTATGATTTGTCATAATACCATTGATCTGACACCACTGTGAGGTCGTATGACAGAGTAAGATGCTAACAGCTAAGAGAAAGAAAGAGAGGGAGAAGAATGAGAGAGAAAGAGAATCAGGGAGAGTGAGAAAGGAAGACTATGAACATTATTGATGCTGTAGAAGACAGAAAAGATTAAGAAGTGAAAAGGTAGCTGTGACATACATCATCAGTTTGCTCTGTAGAGATGAAGGAGGGCACAGGAGAGAGAGAGGAGGACAGGAAGAGAGAGAGAGGAATACATCAGACACCGTTAAACAGAGGTGTGGGGGGTGTAAATCTGGCAGGAACAAAATGTCTGTGTGGGTGTTTGCTATCCTTTCTGTTACTCCCAAAAGAAGAGGCTGATTAGCACATTAGAGAAAAGAGGTTTTCCAGCTCGTCTGAGCGAGAGGCAGTATGCTTAAGAGACATTTCACTGCAGCACATAAACACATCCTCACCATCTCCAGCTGTTCTTCAAGAAGAAAATACTTCCTGGTTGCTTAGAAATCTGCAAGGTCAATAAAACTGAAGGTGCCGTGGATACTTTGTGCTCAAACAGATGAGTGAGACTGATAACACAGAGGAGATAAGACCCCCCACTCAGCATGTCCCAACCCTTCCTGTTCTTCTTCAGGTCTGACACACTGAGACCAAGGTTCTTCCTTATCTCACACGCTGAGAACCTTCTGCTTAACGTTGATGACTCACAGCACCAGCGTCATCAACTGGGACAGATGGATTTAGAACCTGACAGAGAGAGACTGCTGTGTGACAGTGTCTCTTCAGCTCAGCTCTGTGGTCCCAGAGAGAGAGAGAGAGAGACAAAGACAGAGACAGAGAGAGAGACAGAGAGAGAGAGAGACAGAGAGAGACAGAGAGAGAGAGACACGTGATAAAGCTCACATACAGGAACACAGAGCGAGTATCTTCTAAAGACAGGATGTGTTCCCCGGGCAACTGATGGGTCAGTCAGGAACAGAACATCCACCCTGGTTTCAACATCTCTTCCACCAGCGCAGAGCAGCAGTCAGGGTTTACACCAGAGGGATCTTCTCACACCCACACCTGCCTCTTTCTCCTCTGCTCTCTGGAGGATCTCACACCAACACCTGCCTCTTTCTCCTCTCTATCTCTCTCTCACTCCTCTTTCTCCTCTGCTCTCTGGAGGAGTGGCTGAGCCGTGTCAGAACAAGGAGATATTCTCTATATTCTCAACTAGAAATACTAACCAACCCTCTGTACAGCAGTGAAGGGTGACCTAACCACCCCTCTGTACAGCAGTGAAGGGTGACCTAACCACCCCTCTGTACAGCAGTGAAGGGTGACCTAACCACCCCTCTGTACAGCAGTGAAGGGTGACCTAACCAACCCTCTGTACAGCAGTGAAGGGTGACCTAACCCTCTGTACAGCAGTGAAGGGTGACCTAACCAACCCTCTGTACAGCAGTGAAGGGTGACACAGCAGTGAAGGGTGACACAGCAGTGAAGGGTGACTGTGTGTGTGTGTGTGTGTGTGTGTGTGTGTGTGTGTGTGTGTGTGTGTGTGTGTGTGTGTGTGACGCCAGTGAGCTCTGCTACGTCTGCTCAGGACACTGCAACACTTGTGTGTTTGCGTTCACATGGTCGGGACAAAAAGGGGAGTTTCCCAAACACAGACAGACTCCTGCATGCAGGTCTTTACCCAAGACCCAGGCTGAATCTGGCTCCAGGGTTTAGAATGAAGAAGGAAATGAAAATAAACCACTGAAAAAAGGCTGTTTACAAGAAAACAGATCTTCCAGACTGGACTGTGTGTTGCCATAACTTACTGGAAGCTTTGTTGTGAGTGTGATCAGTACTTCCAGCCCCTGGCTTGGAAAAGCTCTCTTTCTTTTATTCTTCTTGTTACCATGGCAACATCCTGAAGAAAGAAAGAAAAAAAAATGAAAGAAAAAAAAATGAAAGAAAGAAAAAAAAAGGTGTTCTTGCAGTGCTCCCAGGTCAGAGTTCACCAGGCTTGTGTAACAGTCTCATGCAAACACCAAACACCGGCCTACATGAACACCACAGGTCGTTCACTCACAAGGTCAGAATGCTGAAACACACAGCAGCTTGCAGAACAGCTTGTGTGAGGATGGGTCTTCTGGTCTTCTGGTCTTCAGGTCTTCTGGACTTCAGGTCTTCAGGTCTTCAGGTCTTCTGGACTTCAGGTCTTCAGGTCTTCAGGTCTTCAGGTCTTCAGGTCTTCAGGTCTTCAGGACTTCTGGTCTTCTGGTCTTCTGGACTTCTGGTCTTCAGGTCTTCAGGTCTTCAGGTCTTCAGGTCTTCAGGTCTTCAGGTCTTCAGGTCTTCAGGTCTTCAGGTCTTCAGGTCTTCTGGTCTTCTGGTCCACACAGCAAACGACTGAATCATGGAAATCATCCCTCAGCCCAAAACCAGCACAAGGAAATCGCCTTCCACACCGCAGGCAGGTGAAACGCACTGACACACATGCTCCTGACATGTTTCCATGTGCTTCAAACAAGCACACGCCTGTTACTATGGGAGACCGGATTTATAAAAAGCCTGTTTACTCTAGGGGCTGACATTATTAATAGATCTGCCGGCGGAATACATGACGTCACACGCAGCCCCGTCCTGGTAAACACACACAGCGCTGTCCTGGTAAACACACGCAGGGCTGTCCTGGTAAACACACACAGGGCTGTCCTGGTAAACACACACAGGGCTGTCCTGGTAAACACACACAGGGCTGTCCTGGTAAACACATGCAGGGCTGTCCTGGTAAACACACGTAGCGCTGTCCTGGTAAACACATGCAGGGCTGTCCTGGTAAACACACGCAGCCCTGTCCTGGTAAACACACGCAGTGCTGTCCTGGTAAACACACACAGGGCTGTCCTGGTAAACACACACAGGGCTGTCCTGGTAAACACACACAGGGCTGTCCTGGTAAACACATGCAGGGCTGTCCTGGTAAACACACGTAGCGCTGTCCTGGTAAACACATGCAGGGCTGTCCTGGTAAACACACGCAGCGCTGTCCTGGTAAACACACACAGCGCTGTCCAGGTAAACACACACAGGGCTGTCCTGGTAAACACACACAGGGCTGTCCAGGTAAACACACGTAGCGCTGTCCTGGTAAACACATGCAGCGCTGTCCTGGTAAACACACGCAGCGCTGTCCTGGTAAACACACGCAGCGCTGTCCTGGTAAACACACGCAGCGCTGTCCCCACACGCACCCCTACTGCCCCCTTACTGCCCCCCTGCAGCCCCCTCACCCACACGCTCCCCTGCCGCCCCCTCCACCCATCTTGCCTCCTAATCACCAACAACTCACGTGTTTAACCCATGCAAATGTAGGAAAATACAGTCTCCCTTTCCCCCCCCCTCCATGGAGAGCAACACAGACTAGTGTCACAGCAGCCCTGCATCAGTGAGGTTCATATGGGATCAAACATATGCAGATAAAGGTAGAATGTTGTTACAGTACATACTGATCATAAAGTCTATCCTCCAGAACACACTTTAGAACTGAGACAGAAACAAGATGAGGTGATCTATCTTGGAGGGTGATACTGCCGTGCCCTGTTGAGGCTGTGCTTGGTCAAGTCCCAAGAGGAACTGAAACGCTTCCAGAACCTCTTCAATGGATCCCTTGTGTGTTTGTCCTTGAGTGATGAGAGCAGCTCGTTAGGGCAGCAGCCCAAACAGACCAGAACACACACACACACACAGCAACACACACACACAGCAACACACACACACACAGCAGCACACACAGCAACACAGACACACAGCAGAACACACATTGTCCATCAGAGCAGGATGAAGCCTTAGAGACCATTCAGACTTACTGAGTCGTAAACTTGTAAACACCATTACTGCGGCCTAACCCTAACCTACACGGTGGGTTTGCATACCAAACCCTGAGGGCGCAGTGGTCAGTTGGGTCCGGTTAAAGGTGGATGATTCATTATGAATAGATCTTTTATACTGTGTATACTGTGCTGTCATGACCTCTTATGATAAGGTTTATTATTTTTGGGCTATGCACATTAATGACAAAGATATCTATAACCCTCCTAGGGTTTACCACATGTAGAAAGGAATGATGTACCTCACTCAGTAATAAGGCTAATATCCTTCAGATGCAATGTGATCATAGGATGTTATATGACTGCAATTTACAACCAATGGGTCAGTAATCCTACTTCTAATATGAATAGGCTGAAACTGTATACATGACAACAGCATGAGAGACCAGGTTTGTCTTTCAATCAGTCACAATAAAAGCTCCCATGTTTACTTGTTTAATCAGGCTTTACAAAACCTCCATCCATGATCCTCACAGTGAATCACAGCCCTCGCATGGCTCTGCCTCTCACATCCCCCAGACTGTGGGGGCGTTTCGTTGTTCCTCTTTACATGAAGAAAAGACAACACTACCTCAGCCTTCTGCAAGGCTAGACTTCAGAGAGCTGTGTCTGAACCCAGGGTCTCTAACCTCAGAGAGCTGTGTCTGCACTCAGGGTCTCTAACCTCAGAGAGCTGTGTCTGAACCCAGGGTCTCTAACCTCAGAGAGCTGTGTCTGCACTCAGGGTCCCTAACCTCAGAGAGCTGTGTCTGCACCCAGGGTCCCTAACCTCAGAGAGCTGTGTCTGAACCCAGGGTCTCTAACCTCAGAGAGCTGTGTCTGCACTCAGGGTCCCTAACCTCAGAGAGCTGTGTCTGCACTCAGGGTCCCTAACCTCAGAGAGCTGTGTCTGCACCCAGGGTCCCTAACCTCAGAGAGCTGTGTCTGAACCCAGGCTCCCTAACCTCAGAGAGCTGTGTCTGAACCCAGGGTCCCTGTAGTAGAACTACAGCAAAAGTGAAGTTATTCTAGAGAATATCCTTGTGAATAGCCAGGGTCATCATAAAGAGAATGTGGCTTGGGCCTGATTATTGAAATCCTTGACTACAGTATATTACTGTAGATCAATCTCAGTAAGACAAACTTTCATTTCCAGTACTTTGCTCTTACCCATCATAGATCAATATGGAAATGTGTCACCACTAGAGCGAATTCAAAATGCTATCCAATAATTCCAGTAAACTGATATTAATTGTTGTTATAGATCAACAACGTAGGACTACTGGAGAAGTAACTAATCAGTTTTACTTTCCTCTTACATACTAACTCAGCATGTACTTAATGCCGTGTTTAATCATTAACACAGGAACCCGCTTGATGGGGACTGTACAGAATTTCGGACGGTGATGACTTCTCCGGTTCTAAAATCGGCTCTAGGGAGTTGTTGGAAAAACGATCAATCATATCACAAAGACATGCCTCAAATGTGAGAGTCTTAGACATGGAAAACCACGTGCAAGCAAGGTGACAGTTTCCATTCCTGAAAAAGAAATCAGCCGCCGCGTACCTAAGACCACGTGACTGATATTGTATATTGTAATAGGATTTTTATTTTCGAGGTTCTTTGTATCACTGAAATGCCATTTAACGCACAATATCCGACAATTATGTATTTACGGGGAAGCACAGCCCCATATATGAGAGATTTCTTAGAGCTTGCTGTTTCATTTTGTACCCGAATCTTCAAACTGTAGAGCTTATAACTTTTGACATCCCCTTGTTGAGTAATTACATTGAGGCATACACCAGATTCTAATCAGGTGTTTTCAGAATATAGGAACATACTGTAACGCCAAAGCGCAAAATGATCAAGGACACCAAAGCATTAGGCTACAGACAACTAAAAAGATAACAGTTTAGACCTGATTAAAATCCAGCGCTTTGTCATAACGTTGTGGATTCGACATGTATCTTACCTGAGACGCTACGGGCAGAGGCTATAGGTACTCGAGTAAATGCCACTTCCATAGATTTAACACACTGAAATTCGGGCGAACGTCCACATCTTCAACAAACAGCGATCCGTGGTTAAAGGTAGTCTGAGAGAGAAAGCTGTATTTGGAGTAGTTGAGCTGTCACCGCAGTGAACAAGCACAAGCAGATCAAATTTCCTCTAACTTGTTGCGCTAAACACAGGAGCAGTGGGCAGTGGCGTATTTACAGCTACCGCCTCCCAGTTTTTTTCATATTTTTTTTTATCTCGCTATTGTCGGTCTGATCTAGCCTACATTTGGTTACACCTACGTACGACGCTGTGGACAGCGAACATCAAGAATGACACACATTTTGATACTAGCCAAATTAATAGGTGAATAATAACACAGATCCATGATTATGGTAATTATTAAAGACGTGTCGTAGCTATCAGCTGTAAAATTATGTTGATAATGACACTGCGTCGTAAAGGCCTTAATCGATGCTCATACGTCATTCGTAGGAATCGTGGGAAATTGAAAGAAATATGTCCTAATTTCCCCAGCAGCAGAAGCACGTGATTTAAAGACTAGCCTATAAACTAACAAAGGCTTCCTTTATGATGAAGCTGATGGAGGTATTGGAAGGAGAGGACAGGAGGTGATGGAGGTAGCCTATAGCCTACAGGACTCGGTAGCAGAATCTCAGATGAAAGCGGTGCATTGTGTGGCTGATGCTGTTCTGGTCCACGTGCGGCAGCGCGAGGAGCTGTCCTGAATTCTAATTAGGCACGTGTCTCATTAAATGTCCCAACCCTTTCACACACACGCGCCTGATCAGGGACATGCAGTACCATGTATGGAAGTATGCTCTGATTATATGTGTGCAAGTGCGATACATATGTTAAGGGACAGGCACGGTAACTCAAGGCCTTTATGGATTTCTCTTTTCAATCGCTCATGTCTGACGAAAGCAGCAGTAGTCTTCCTACATGTCTGCTCTTCGGTGTAGAAGAGCACCGTTCCTCTTCTACACTCTTTCTCACCACATCATTTAATCAAACCTAAACCAGGTTATTGCACACATAGCTAGTATACAGTAGTACTCATCCCAGCACCGCGCATGCGCGTCCCTGCTGCAGGATTGTCAATCAGGCACAGACAAGACGCCCTTTTATCCCCTCACTTCACGCGGTGTTTCCATAGCAACCATTTCGGAGGGGCAGGTTTGTGTGGTTCTTTTATTTCTAGCCAGGCTGCTTACCCGAGTTCTCTCTAAGCTGTCAAGGTGCCCAGTAGGGTACTGGCAAATCCTCCTTACTGGACAAAATACAATAAACACTGTGACCCACATAGGCTAGGCTAGGCCTAGCTCATAAGGTTACACACGGCTGTAAACGGCAGCCTTTTGGAACGTTTACAGGGCTCGATCGGGTTATTTAAAGAACAGATTAATGTTCTGAATAGTTCAATAGTAGCAATGTTTTACCAACTAGTCTACTCACTACAAAACACTATTTCCACATTTCAGGCGCAGCTCAACACATCAGTGTTTTTAAGGGAGAAGGTTAGGTTGATCAACCATTCTGCTGTAAGACAGAGCCCCCGTGTGGTCAATTATAGATACTACAGTTTAATTCCTAAACAAAAGAATGGACTTCAACAGTAAAAACGTAATATTAACTACTTACTAACCGAGAGTGAAGTCATGCCGGGAAATATCAAACTGAGACTTTGACTGCGGTAAGTTTAAAAGTGACTTGGTAGGATTGCAAATATTGACTTTCATTATTTTAGTACAATGTGAAAACCAGATTTCATGAGAAATGATTGATTGTCTCATAAAAAGATTTATTTTTTGCCTAAATGTACAAAGGCAAGTTACAGTATTGTATAAAAAAGAAACGTGGCAATGTACACTTTACATAAGAGAAACCCTGGGGAGTCCAAACATGAGGGTTGGGGTCCAAAGAAAACATAGCAATAAAAAAAAAGCTGTAAACATTTTTATTTCAAGTACCGATGACTGATACTGACAACGGCACTAGTGCCAGGAGAGATGTGGTGGGGGGGTGGAGGGGGCGGGGTCAGGAAGAGGGCGGGGTCAGAAAGGGGAGGAGTCAGGGAGGGGTCAGGAGGGGGAGGGGTCAGGAGGGGGAGGGGTCAGGAAGGGGAGGGGTCAGGAGGGGGAGGGGTCAGGGAGGGGGAGGGGTCAGGGAGGGGTCAGGTAGGGGAGGGGTCAGGAAGGGGGAGGGGTCAGGAAGGGGTCAGGAGGGGGAGGGGTCAGGAGGGGGAGGGGTCAGGAAGGGGAGGGGTCAGGAAGGGGAGGGGTCAGGGAGGGGTCAGGAGGGAATAACAGGAAACCCTACATGACAACATCCCTCCTTGTGAATACAGCCTGGGAGCTGTTGGCTGTGGGGACTAAACACAACTCAAATCTTTTACCAAAATAGAATAAAATCAAGCGCTTTTCCCTCACGTTGAAGAACTTGCCACCAGCACAGGGCAACTGGTTTTAAACTGTGAGACGATGAACAGAACAGATATAAATGACATTATTACTATTATTGTCTTATCAAACTTTGTGTTTTCCCCAACTTCACTGAAATCATTTGAACAGCTCTGGAACTCTGCAGAGAGCGTCAACAGTAGAGAAACTAACCAGCCCACCTTAACAACATTCACACACCAGGAACAGGAACTGACATATTACAGAGGAGAACCAGGTGAGACACAGGGTGAGTTGAACTGGGTCAAGCAGATAATACAAACTAACCTTGACTGATTAAGACACCTGTCTATCAGAGGGATCTCTAACCAGATCTGGTGCAGAAGCAGACTGGATGGACAGGCTCCATGAGGGCAGTCAGGAGAGCTGCTCCATCTCTCAGCAGACAGGCTGGTCTTACCCCTCTGCTGGGTCCAGCATGCTTAGCTGGGACATTACTGCTACCCACTGAACAACCGTGCATTCACGAGCAGTGTCTCTTGGGAATAAAAACCATAAAGTAAAGAAAATCAGTGATCTCTGTTGGCATGGTGTGAGCAGGTGTGTTGGCAGGTTGCTAAGAGACGCAGGGAGCGGTGGAGCGTACGTGGAGGGGTGAAGAGGGAGCAGAAGGGGAAGAATCACAACACTTCAATTATAAAGCCGTTACACCAGCTACAGGTTCATATTATATCAACAATGGTAGAAAAGAAGAGAAAGCTAACAGACACAGAAGAAAAGAAAGAATAGGAAAGTTTCCAATAGCATCCGTCAACCTTTTTTAAAATAATTCCTCTGTACAATATATACAGAAACCACATAGTGAGTGTGTGTGTTAGAGAGGTGAGAGGCGGGAGAGAGGCAGGGAAAGAGACGGGGAGAGAGGGGGGGGGAGAGGCGGGGAGGCGAGAGGCGGGGAGAGAGGGGGGGGAGAGGAGGGGGAGAGGCGGGGAGGCGAGAGGCAGGGGAGAGAGGGCAGGGGAGAGGCGGGGAGGCGAGAGGCAGGGGAGAGAGGGGGGGGAGAGGCGGGGAGGCGAGAGGCAGGGAGAGAGGGGGGGGGAGAGGCGGGGAGGCGAGAGGCAGGGGAGAGAGGGGGCTGACAGGAGGGTTGTCCAGAGTCCGGCTTGCTCTACCGTGTGAACAGGATGCTGCCTGGGCCACTCTAGTGCTCTCCTCCACCACGTAGACACTCCCCACCCAGAGAGAGCGGGAGGCAGGGCAGGAGGGCAGGGAGGAGGGAAGAGGGAGCATTGTGCTCCTACGTGAATACGAGAGAGGGAGGAGAGAGGAGGGAGGGAGGAGGAGAGGAGGGAGGGAGGAGAGAGGAGGGAGGGAGGAGAGAGGAGGGAAGAGAGAGGGAGGAGAGAGAGCATGTAGCAGACGCTGGCAGGCTGTCTAACGAGGCTTGACTGCAGACTGTCCTGCCAAAAATCTAAACTCTGTGACACCAGTCAGAATAAATATGAAAGCATGGCTGAGTCTGTCCTCCGGGGGCAGCAGGCGGCCAATCCCTCCACCTCCCGGAACAAACAGCCTCCTCATGTCCGTGCGTGTCCAGCATCAGGGAGCGTCTGTGCTCCCAGGAGGCCCCAGACACACAGCTGCAGTCCTGGGTGTACACAGTGTCCCTGCCCCTGGCCCTCAGGGCCCCAGAGTCTCACCACACCGCCCCTCCCGTCCGCTTCTGCAGTCAGCAGCTCCAGAGGCCACCCCTGAGCGTCCTGCCCCCCCTGGTCCTAGAGCCCGGCTCGTTGCAGGGCGCATGGGTAATCCTCTCCTCGTGTCTGAGCCTAGTACCTCCAGGTAGAGATCCTCTTCAAGCCAGGCCCCGGCCGTGCTCTGCTGCTCTGTACTGCCCCCTTCTGGGGAAGGAGCATCATGGTTCCCTAGCTGCGGCTGGGGCTGCAGGAGGGGCTGCAGGAGGGGTGCAGGAGGGGGTGGAGGAGGGGCTGGAGGAGGGGTGTAGTGTTGGAGGGCGTGAGGGAGATTCACCGTCGAAGCAGGGTGGGCCCGTGGCCAGGTTGGTAAAAGAGTAAGATAAAAAAATAAACAACATAAAACAGAAAGCGTGAAGGCTGTTGCTAAGCAACAACTACAACAAAAGCCATGTACAAAACCCCAAATGTGGATATTGTCTCGGAACTCAAGTAGGCGGATAATAACATCTCACAACAATACAGAAACAGATCAAACAGGAAGTGGAAGGCTCCTCTCCTGGGTGAGGTTGATGTGGCCGGTGTGCCGGATGGTGATGAGCAGCGTCTGCTTGCATAGAGAGAGGAGAGGCAGGAGAACGTCCACACCCCATAGAGAGCCCGAGACGAGAGGCAGGAGAACGTCCACACCCCATAGAGAGCCCGAGAGGAGAGGAGAGGCAGGAGAACGTCCACACCCCAACCCTGATCTAAGTCTGGCTCAAACAACAAAAACTAAACACAAAACCAAATAAAAAGGGTAATCTGAAAAGTGTGTAGTTTCAGGGTCTGTGTAACCTCCTTCCCTGCCTGACCCCCTGGCCCGAGGAGCTCCAGTCCCGTCCTCCCTGCCTGACCCCCCTGCCGAGGAGCCTCAGTCCCGTCCTCCCTGGCCCCCTGCTGAGGAGCCTCAGTCCCGTCCTCCCTGCACTGCCCCCCCTGCCGAGGAGCATCAGCAGGGCCGGGGAGGGAGCGGCCACCAGGGGGGCTGGGAGAACCCGCCGCAAGAACATTCAGGCAGAAGAAACTAAACACAAACAAACACCGTCAACTGATGTCCAACGATCACAGCTCCGCACACTTGATCATGTGATCCAGTCACATGGCTCCAGGCAAGGCCAAGGACGAGGCCGGCTCCCTGCTGGGACAGAGAGGCGTCATTAGGCCACCCAGTGACGACACAGAAGACTACACAATCACTGCTGCTTTATCAAACCTCCCATTAAACACAATCATCACAGTGACCACTAGAGGGCAGGGGACTGCAGGGTTTAGAGGGTGGCATCACACGATACAGCTGGTTTATATTAGAGCCCGACCGATATATCGGCGGGCTGATATTATCGGCCGATATTAGGCATTTTCCAAACTATCGGTATCGGTATTTATAATGGCCGATAAATGAATATTATTATTATTTATTTTTTAATAATTGTTTTTGTTCAAAGGACTTTGAGTTTCATATCTCAAGTTTGTATTTTTATACATTTTATTTATCAGAAACTGCATTATCATATAATGCTCCTTGGGCAAGGCACTTAACCCTACTTGCCTCTGGAAATGTCCCTGTACTTAGTTGCTCTGGATAAGAATTTCTGCTAAAAGTGACTAAATGTGAACTACAAATAACTACTGTTAGGGAAATCAGTTTCTGGATTTTTTTGATAATATTTTATATCGGCCGATATCGGAATATCGTATTTTTACATCACCAAATATTTGTATCGGTATCGGCCTTAAAAATCCTTTATCGGTCGGGCTCTAGTTTATATGCAGTACGACTGCTGACAGGTCGAGACTGTGTGTGTTACTCAGGCTGTGTTAACATGCTGAGGGACGTGACTGGACACACTGAGGCTGCTGCTGAAGATGTTGTCTTACCGTCCTCACCTCCTTGGAGGAGGGTACATGGAGGGGGCGGAGGCTTGCTGGCTCGCCACGATGGCCGACGAGGACAGACCTGCGGGGGGGAGACAGAGGGGACGTCAGCGTCCGATACGGCAGGTGTGAGGGAGGAGGGTGTTTGTGTACGTGTGTGAGGGTGTATGTGTCAGGGTGTGTGTGTGTTAGGTGTGTGTGTGAGCAGACTGACCTGTAGCGTAGGACAGGTCGTACTGTCCAGGCAGCAGGGGGTAGCCCAGGTGGTGATGGGACGGCATGATGCGCTGCGAGGGAGAAGAGCGCGGCCGGTCCATCTCTCGCTCCCCGTTCCCCCGCTCACGCTCGTGGCCCGTCTTCTCGCTGACGGTGGGGGACTTGCTCTTGTACTGGCTGGCGTGCTGGTGCAGGATGTCCAGGGCCTTGGACTCCGAGGAGGCCTTGCTGACGGTGGGGCTGGCGCGGGCCGCCTTCTCCCCACCCTCCTCCCCAGGACCCATCTTGTTGCCGTAGGGGGAGAAGGAGTAGCCAGCTGCCAGGTACGACCCTGGGGGGGGAGACAACAAGGCCTCGTTCATCACACCTGACAAAAAGACTGCAAAAACCTACAACATGCTGTCACTACCAAACACTTATAGGATAACATACGGATTCCAGGTGGGCTAGGTTGACGTCTCTTACCGGGGTAGTTCTGCATCATGACCGAGGGCATGCCCCGGTAGCCCGGGTGTCCGGGGTCGTAGCCCTGGCTGTAGGCGTAGGCCCCGTGCATGTAGGGCACGTAGGACTGGTGCTGGGCCAGCGGCGATGAGAAACTGCATGTGGGTAGCGCCGCGCTGCTCCTTCCCCAGAGCCCGGTGCTCCTCAGGGGCCGAGGGCCGGGGCTCCGCCCCCTCCTTGCTCTCCTCTTTATGGGTGCTATCTTTGGGCCGCGCCCGGTCCTCTTTGCCCTTCCTGTCTCTCTCCCGGCCCAGGTCCCTCTCTCGGTCCCGCTCGCGTTCCTCCTTCCACCTCTCCTCCTCCTGAGCTTTCTGTGCCTCGGTAGGGTACTTGTTAGGGTAAACGTAGGGCCACAGCCGAGAGTCAGGCTCCTGGAGGAGCAAGACCCAGCCAACATTAGATACAGCCGACATAACATTATTATTATTCAATTACACAGGAACACTTCTACACATTCAATTAACACGGTCAAGATCTTGTGATAGTATCTGGTATCGAGGTTCGGCCTACCTGTCGGTACCACATGGCCTGCTCCACAGCGGACGGCCTCCCTGACTCTATGCCAGCCTTGGGCTCATCCTTCCCATGATGCCCTCCTTCGTTCAGCTTCATCTTCAGCCCCTCCGCCTGCAGGCCGGGCGTCTTGGCGTCCTCCCCCTTGGGCATGATCACCGACTGGGCCTGCTCCGAGGACGAGGAGCTGGGCTCCTTGGGCTTGCCTTGCGGCGCCCCCCCCCTTCCCAAGGTCCGTGAGACTGGGGGCTTTGGAGAGCGTGGGGGGAACCGAGGCTTTCTGCTTCCAGTCCTCCCCCTTCCCAGAGCCGTCCCGATCCTTTCCGGCGCCTTCCGCCTTCTTCTCTGCGGCGCTGCGATGCTGCTCGGCTGCCTGCCGGTGGCGCTCCTCATACTGCTGCCGGTAGGCCGGGTTGGTGTTCATCAGGTGGTTGTGGTAGGCCTGGTCGGCAGGGTGGTAGGTGTACGGAGGTACGTAGGCGTACTGGTTGTAGTAGAGAGGCTGCATGTACATGTTTGAGCGCTGCTGTATGACAGAGGTCTGCTGCTGCCCCAGAGGACCCAGCTCAGGCTTGCGATCCTCCTGGGGCTCCACCTTCACCTTCTCCTCCACAGGCTCCTGGTCCTCCTCTTTCTTCACCTTCACCGGGGTCCCCTCCTGGAGGGGGGCCGAGGCAGACGCGCCCGGGCTGGGGTTGGTGTAGTTGGGGGAGTAGTAGGCATCGTAGCCGGGGTAGTAAGGGGAGTCCTTGCTGGGGGCCTGGGAGGTGAACAGGGCCTTCTTGGCTCCATCCCGGACAGAGTGCTCCTCAGACTTGATGCCCTTGACGCCGTCCACCCGACCCTCGCCGTCCTCGCCGGCGTCTGAGATGTCAGAGTAGGCGGGGCTGTTGGTCTTCACGGAGGAGCTGTCGGCTCCGTTCTGCGCGGCCGCGTTGAGGGGCGTGGCCAGGCCACCACTCTCGATACGGCTAGCCACGCCGATGGAGGGACTGGGGGCGTTGTCCGAGAAGCTGTAGATCTTGTCGGCCTCTGCCTTGATGCTCGCCAGCCGGCTCTGGTGTGGGTCTGACGAGCCGTTCAGAAGCCCATCGCTCCTGCAGCCGGGGTCAGAAGACTCAGAGTACGGACTCTTCCCCTCCTCCGGCTTCCCTCCTCTCACCGGCCCCTTGGGGCTATCCCCCTCCTTCCCCCCTTCCTTCTTCTTCTTCTCTTTCTTCTTCTTGTCCTTGGACGCGCTCAGGGTGGGGTTCACAGGCAAGGGCTCCCCTAGTATGGAGGGCTTGGGTTGGATGGCTTTCAGTTGCGGGCTCTTGGGAATGGACTGAACCACTGAGCCCATGGCGGGGGTGTGCCCGGGGCCGGCTGGGGGGAAGCCTGCGGTCTGAAGGGAGTACAGCTGCTGGGGAGGAATGGCCGGGGCGATGGGCCGAGCCTTCAGAGCTTTCTGGGCCAGCTTGTCAGCCTTGGAGCCACTGCTCGCCTTCTTGGACTTATCTTTCTTGTCGTCGCCATCATCGTTACTGGCCTCGTCCGTCAAGCATGGCCCCTCCTCACAGCCCTCCATGGCCACGCCTCCCGCGTCCGCCTCGCCTCGCCAGGCTTCTTCTTGCACTGCTTGGAACCCAACTTCCCGGGGGAGGGGCTCTGGGCCTCAAAGCCCCGCCCCTTAGGCGTGACCGAGCGGGCGGGGGAAAGGCAGGCCTTCTGGGAAATGGAAGCTCCATTGCAGTTGGCTGGATCGGGGTGGAGGGTGGAGTCCTCTCCGTACTCGCTGTCCCCGTCCAGGTCCAGCTTCATGTCCTCGTGGTTGTGGGCGCGGGCCTGGTGGTACTTAAGGCCGTTCATGTGCTTGTACTTCTTGTTGCAGTTGGGGTGGGGGCAGTCGATGAGGACCGGCGAGGGGCAGTTCCGATCCAGCAGGGGTGGGGGCGGGGGCTCTGTCTTGATGGAGGGGACGGGCAGGGTGACGTGGGGGGGCAGAGGGACTCCTCCGCTGTTGGAGTTGGTGCGGATGCGCTTGCTGCCCTTGGTGTCCTCTGAGCTGGAGTTGGGCTCCATGTCGGACGCAGGCTTGTTCTTGCGCTTGTTGGCCGACGAGGGGCTGGCCTTCACGTCCTCCGTGTTGCTGTTGGGTGGCGTACGGCGCTCAGACGAGTTCTGACTGCCCCGCCGGCCCTTGCTGTTGGAGCCGGCGCGGGTTTTGCTGCTGCTGCTGCCCTTGTTGTCGGACGAGTTGCTGTTGTCGTTGACGGGGGTGTTGCTGTTGGGACGCATCCTCTTTCCCCGGCCACGGACGCTCCTCATCTCCAGATCGCTGGTAGGAGATTCACAGAACCTGAGGGGAGACCATGAAACAACATGAACACTGTCCTCACTGTACTCCACAACAGCTGGCTCCCTGGCAGGGAGGTGTAGCCTCTTCATAAACACCCAGTATTAACTGCTGGTGATGCAAAAAGGGAGGTCAAGTTGAAAGCTCTCTGAATGAGTGGTATGTCTGTGGAGAGGCTGCTAGCAGAGACACTCAGGTAGGAACAGTCCTGGTCCATCCCCCAGCTCCCCCTCTCTCTGGTGGATCATCCACAACACTCAGGTAGGAACTAGAGCCCGACCGATAAAGGATTTTTAAGGCCGATACCGATACAAATATGTTGTGATTTAAAAATCCGATATTCCGATATCGGCAGATATAAAAAAATATTGAAAAAATCCAGAAACGCGTAACAAAACAAACTGATTTCCCTAACAGTAGTTATTTGTAGTTTACATTTAGTCACTTTTAGCAGAAGTTCTTATCCAGAGCGACTAAGTACAGGGACATTCCCAGAGGCAAGTAGGGTTAAGTGCCTTGCCCAAGGACACAACGTCATTTTACACGTCTGGGAATCGAACCAGCAACCCTCTGATTAATAGCCCGATTCCCTAACTGCTCAGCCATCTGACTCCTGTTATTATTTCCTCACAAAAATAATATGATAATGCAGTTTCTGATAAATAAAATGTATAAAAATACAAACTTAAGATATGACATTTAAAGTCCTTGGAACAAAAACACAATTATATAAGAATTAAAAAAACGTTTATAATAATTTATCGGCCATTATAAATGCCGATACCGATAGTTTGGAAAATGCCTAATATCGGCCGATATTATCGGCCCGCCGATATTATCGGCCCGCCGATATTATCGGCCCGCCGATATATCAGTCGGGCTCTAGTAGGAACAGTCCTGGTCCATCCCCCAGCTCCCTCTCTCTGGTGGATCATCCACAACACTCAGGATCTAGTGTTATCCTGTGTTAGTGTGTGTGTGCCTGTGTTAGTGTGTGGTGCCTGTGTTAGTGTGTGTGTGCCTATGTTAGTGCCTGTGTTAGTGTGTGTGTGCCTGTGTTAGTGTGTGATGCCTGTGTTAGTGTGTGGTGCCTGTGTTAGTGTGTGGTGCCTGTGTTAGTGTGTGTGTGCCTGTGTTAGTGTGTGGTGCCTGTGTTAGTGTGTTAGTGTGTGTTTACCTGTGTTAGTGTGCCTGTGTTAGTGTGTGGTGCCTGTGTTAGTGTGTGGTGCCTGTGTTAGTGTGTTAGTGTGTGTTTACCTGTGTTAGTGTGTGGTGCCTGTGTTAGTGTGCCTGTGTTGGTGTGTGTTTACCTTGGGGGCGCCCAGTCATGTCGTGTGCAGTCCAGGAGAGTTCCCACGTACGTCTTATTCCTCCAGGTCACATTCACCACCAGCATGCCTGAGGGAGGGGGGCGAGAGACACTGATCACTAACTACTAACACATGACTACAGTAATCATAACATCTTCATAACCCTGATAACAGCTTGGTGTACAAACCAAACCTAATGTTCAGAATATGCTGTTTTCTATCATGTCATTTGCAAAATTGTCATTTTGAGAGCATGTAGCATTTTCATGGCCTACTTCTTTAACACCACTAAAACAACAGGGTACAAATGTTTGTCAATTTGAAATTAGATGGAATCTCAGACACACACACACACAAGGAGGACGCTGCAGAGACTCTTGTTTGGTGTTGTGGACACTAGGGGGCAGCAGGCATCACTAGATCATCTCCACCACCTCCCCCACCCCCTCCCGGAGACAGTCCCTCTGATCACGTTCCCCTGGAGAGACTGACCAGCTGACCTCAGCTAACAAGGCTGTTCTGTCACAAGTGTCACAGTGTCAAAACGATGATGTTTTCACAGCAGGCAGATTCAAAGGAGCGTTTCCCAGTTTTAGAACAGACATGGTTAGTTGGGTTTCCAGAAGGAGAAGAAAGAGACCACACAGAGCAGCAGTCCAGCTTCCCCCAGAAGCTGCTTCCTCAGAGGCAGGTCAGAGCACAGGCAGAGGGGAGGCAGAGGCAGAGGAGAGACAGAGGGGAGGCAGAGGCAGAGCAGAGGCAGAGCAGAGACAGAGGGGAGACGGAGGGGAGACGGAGGGGAGACGGAGGGGAGACGGAGGGGAGGCAGAGCAGAGGCAGAGGAGAGGCAGAGGAGAGGCAGAGGAGAGGCAGAGGAGAGACAGGGCAGAGACAGAGGGGAGGCAGAGGCAGGGCAGAGCAGAGGCAGAGTAGAGGCAGAGGAGAGACAGAGCAGAGACAGGGGGGAGACAGAGGCAGGGCAGAGCAGAGGCAGAGTAGAGGCAGAGGAGAGACAGAGCAGAGACAGGGGGGAGACAGAGGGGAGGCAGAAGCAGGGCAGGGCAGAGGCAGAGTAGAGGCAGAGGAGAGACAAAGCAGAGACAGAGGGGAGACAGATATACAGGGACAGCTTACCCAGAAACAGCATTCTAACAGTAAGTCTAGTTGTATCCTGGGCAGAGGTTGGGATGCAGGGTTTGGAACCCCTACAACCCCATCTGCTAACATTCAGCATGACATCAGCTGTTGTAGGAACCATTACCAGCATAGCTGCACCAAGCACCTGGCCCTGTGATCTGCTCCAGAGTGTCATGTTAATCAGAGTGTTATTTTGTTATTTGTCAAGGTATGGAACACTAAAGGCTTGACCTCCATAGTCTTATAACAGGGAAATTACAGTTTACCCCAAGCCACAATATTTGGACTCTACCATTCCAGAGCCCATTACAAACCCCTCATGGTGGACTCTACCATTCCAGAGCCCATTACAAACCCCTCACAGTGGACTCTACCATTCCAGAGCCCATTACAAACCCCTCATGGTGGACTCTACCATTCCAGAGCCCATTACAAACCCCTCACAGTGGACTCTACCATTCCAGAGCCCATTACAAACCCCTCATGGTGGACTCTACCATTCCAGAGCCCATTACAAACCCCTCACAGTGGACTCTACCATTCCAGAGCCCATTACAAACCCCTCACAGTGGACTCTACCATTCCAGAGCCCATTACAAACCCCTCACGGAGTCACAGAAGAGGCAGGAGGGTATCAGGAACACCTGGTCTTCACAGGTGCTGGTTGAAGAGTGTTGAGTATGTGTGCCTCTTGCTACATGCTATCAGAAAGCCAGGTGCCATGTGCCAGGGCTCGCAACTAACTTCCTCACTCACTGCGGTTACATGCATTCGAATTACTGGCTTAATCGGACTGAAATAGAGTTATCCCTTTCTTGTAAACACCTTAATTCGAATCATTGCGATCCGACTACGATCCGATCGACACCCCGAGATAACTCTTTCCGATTCGATTGATAATTCGAATAACGCATGCATGTAAACGCTTAATCGGACTATGAACTGGATTCAGCGTCTTTGCGCATGCTTGAGCCACCCTCCCAGGTCGTGACACGGAAGTCGAAAAAGGTTGTCACTGCCAGGAGCTGGCCCAGTAGAAACAAACAAACAACGCGATGTACAACCCAGAAGACTTTGTGTCTGCTCTTCATCAAGACTGTTCGTCGAGACCTTTGCGGTACTGTGGCAAAGTGCAACCACATATTGGTGGTCTGAATTAAATTATCCATGTTCCTTCGGCGGCGTCTTCTCTCCTTTATCAATCTAGCCAATATCGCCGTTTGCATTCGCAGTAGGCTAGCTACTCCTATTGTCATCATGCACGAAATGTAGCTAGGGGACGTAGCTAGCGTCACCTTGCCATCTTTCTCGAAATGTTGATGTTGTCATAAATATATGTAAAGGCCTTTATATATATATATATGGTTGTTGTTGTTGGTAGTGGTGAAGAGGTCAAGCGGAAATGGCGGTATCACCACTAGTTGTAATGAAAACAGCGCCACGTATCGGACTGGGATATGACATGCTTTCGGCCAATAATTCGGTTTATTCACTGTCATGTACATTCGGATAATCCAGTTGCCCCAGAGAGTAGCATTATTCGAATTAAGCAAGATTCGAATTACTACCATCATGTAAACCAGGGCTATTCAATTAGAAATTCAGTTGGGCCAGATTTTCAAAACAAGAAATTCAGTTGGGCCAGACATTTTCAACAGCAAGTAATGAAATTTTTTGGGCCAACACAAATGAATGTATTGAAAAACAGAAACGTTTTATTAATTATCACATCTGAAAAAGAGCATACATTTTTGGTGAAATCTGACCAAGGGAAAACTCTGAAAATAAAATAGTGCACAATATTAGGCCTACCAATAGCCAGTTTCCTTTTTGAGGTAAAATATAATAAATATTTGTCATATCTGACCCATAAGCAAAACATAAGGTGCATTGAAAACAAAATAGTGAACATTTAGAGGAGGTGTCCTTTTTTAAATAAATAAAATAACTATTGGGTCACATATTGAACAAGCATATTCCCCTGGGATCAATATGCCAAAGTGCATGAACAGAACAACTTGGCATATTAAAGCTTAGTAAACACACCTAAAACAAGAAATAACTAAGTAGCTTAACACACATGACTTAGTTACTCGCTCAGTTACACATCATTGTGTTGCTATATGCAACAGTTACACTGCTGAGTTCTCAGTGGGAGAAGTGGCATCTTTTGTTCTGAATGAGAGCAGTGATTCTGGGCTCATAAGATGTCAGTGCAATCCGAAGGCATTCGTGAAGTGTACTGTCAGACAGTGAGCAACGAGAGCTGCTTTTAATTGAGTTCATGTGTGAGAAGCTTGATTCACACGTGTATGTGGAGCCAAACATGCTAAGCACGAAGACTGCTACTTTCTTGATGTTAGGGAACTGATGTGGGTTGACATCAGTCCAAAACCTGGCAGGCCCGTTGGTGCGCAGCTCTTGTGCCATGGTTAAGGATGACCGCATGTCCACAAGTTCCAGAATGAATTTCCCCTCGTCAATGGGAACGGCCACCTCCTTTGCTTTGGCTGATAAAGCCCCTTCTATCGCGACAGTGAACGGGTCTCTGGCAAAACACATCACCTCTGTTGGCAAAGCAAGTCCATCCAACCGACCAGCAACATTTTCTTTTAACCTCGCAACGAAATCTGTCATCACAGCGGTGATGCGTGCCGGGGATGAGATGCATTTGCAGAGCGTCGGAAAATGCAACATTCGGCCTGTGCTCAAGTCAGTCCCGAATAGATCCAGTTTGACTTGGAATGCGCGCATCTGTTCCACCAGTTCAATGACAGTTTTGTCTCTGCCTCGTAGTCCCACATTTAAGCCATTCAGGTGTTTGAATATGTCACTGAGAAAGCAGACATCGCCAATGAAGTTGTCATCCAGCATTCGGTTCAAGTGTGTTTCGGCCTTTTTCTGCTTGCTGCTGCGGAGGAAGGCTGTGATTTCCTCTTTTAATTCACAGAAACGCTCCAGCGCTTTGCCTTTGGAAAGCCACCTGACGTCGTTGTGCAAAAGCAGGTCGTGGTGCTCAGCAGACATTTCTGACAGCAACATGCGGAATAAGCGGTGTTGGAGGCTTGATGTGGAGCGGATAAAATTAATTGTCGCCATCACGCTGTCCATTGTCGTCTTGAGCTCCCTGCTTAGTTTTGCGCACAATACCGTCTGATGCACAATGCAGTGTAAGGGTATCATCTGAGGTGCAACAGCGGACCAACGTGCAGCCAAACCATTAACTTTTCCCGTCATGGATGGAGCCCCGTCTGTTACAAGCATGCACACACGTCTCATATCAAGGCCGTTGTCTTCAAAAAAAGTAGAAATCTTCTCAAAGAGTACCTCGCTTGTTGTGTGTCCTTTTAACGGCAGCAAGCCGTTCCTCTCTGAAGCATTTGCCGTCAAAAAAACGGACATATATGCACAGTTGGGCGGTATCCGTCTTATCTGTGGACTCGTCTACTGCTATAGACATGACATCAGCTTTCTTCAGGCCTTCCAAAAGCGTTTCGAACACATCAGTAGCAAGAAGTTGGACCCTGCGAATATTTGATGTGTCTGACAGGGGTACGTTTTTAATGGCAGAGGTCACGCTTGTTTTTACTTACGGCCAGCATGCACTCTTTTACGGTTTCAGAGTCTGTAAATGGCCTTTTCTTTTTTGCCAAGATCCATGACACACGAAGGGAAGCGGCTGTAGCCCTCTCTTGGGCCGTGCATGTCCGCATCATAGTAGCACAGCTCCGGTTGTAAGATGCCAGCAAACTCTGCATCGTTGCAGCCCTCTCCTGAGATCCATCGGGAAAGTTTGAGCGGAAGGTCGGGTGTTTTTCAATGTGGTGTCTCCGCACATTATAATCTTTAAATACCGCAACACACTCATTACAAATTAAACACATCGGTTTGGCGTTTGGATTGGGCGGCAAAATGAATAAATACTTGTCAGTCCAGGTTGGGTTGAACCGACGGTTTTCAGTGTCCACTTGGCGTTTTTGAGTTGACAAAGACATGTTAGATTAGCTTATGACTCGCCTTCAATCACTTTCTTCTTGACAGACCATTGACATAAGAAACACAACAACGCGCGGAATTGTGGGTTGAATGATGCTAGATTTATGTTGCTCGGTTACGCCGAGTGTTGCATTCACGGTCTGTACTACTGTGGGAATTTCTGAAGGCAAGGCTCGAATTTTAATTTTTAATTTTTAATTTTTTTATATATACTTTTCTATGCGCTTTTTGCGGGACCACGGGCTGGGCCACTCGGAAGGTGCTTCTGGGCCGGATGTGGCCCGCGGGCCGCCATATGAATAGGCCTGATGTAAACGCACTGACTGTCCCAGTACCCTCCCAAAGTGCAAAATGAACCGTCCCAAACTGAACTTGAGCTGTCCCAAAATGTAAATTCTTGTGTTTTTGCATTTTGACATTCTGACATGGGTTTAGGTCATCTCCACACCAGACCAGGGAGGATGTCATCAGACAAACTCAGAACAACACACGTCAACAACATGAGATCCATACTTCTCAAGGTGCTGGAGGGGCGTAGGGGATTTAGTCTCAGACAGATAATGAGTTTATTCCTCTTCACTGGAGAGATTACCAAGAGGGGTAAGGATGGGGGCAGGTAGGGTAGGGTAGGGTTAGGTACACAATGAAAAACATGCAGGGCGGGGAACTGGTCTCCATCTGGAGGACAAGAGGAGCAGGGGGCAGGAGGAGCAGGGGGCAGGAGGACAAGAGGAGCAGGGGGCAGGAGGATGAGGAGCAGGGGGCAGGAGGATGAGGAGCAGGGGGCAGGAGGATGAGGAGCAGGGGGCAGGAGGATGAGGAGCAGGGGGCAGGAGGATGAGGAGCAGGAGGCAGGACGACAAGAGGAGCAGGGGGCAGGAGGACAAGAGTAGCAGGGGGCAGGAGGACAAGAGGAGCAGGGGGCAGGAGGACAAGAGGAGCAGGGGGCAGGAGGATGAGGAGCAGGGGGCAGGAGGACAAGAGGAGCAGGGGGCAGGAGGACAAGAGTAGCAGGGGGCAGGAGGACAAGAGGAGCAGGGGGCAGGACGACAAGAGGAGCAGGGGGCAGGAGGACAAGAGGAGCAGGGGGCAGGAGGATGAGGAGCAGGGGGCAGGAGGACAAGAGGAGCAGGGGGCAGGAGGATGAGGAGCAGGGGGCAGGAGGACAAGAGGAGCAGGGGGCAGGAGGACAAGAGGAGCAGGGGGCAGGAGGACAAGAGGAGCAGGGGGCAGGACGACAAGAGGAGCAGGGGGCAGGAGGACAAGAGGAGCAGGGGGCAGGAGGATGAGGAGCAGGGGGCAGGAGGACAAGAGGAGCAGGGGGCAGGAGGACAAGAGGAGCAGGGGGCAGGAGGATGAGGAGCAGGGGGCAGGAGGACAAGAGGAGCAGGGGGCAGGAGGACAAGAGGAGCAGGGGGCAGGAGGACAAGAGGAGCAGGGGGCAGGAGGATGAGGAGCAGGGGGCAGGAGGATGAGAGGAGCAGGGGGCAGGAGGATGAGAGGAGCAGGGGGCAGGAGGACAAGAGTAGCAGGGGGCAGGAGGACAAGAGGAGCAGGGGGCAGGAGGACAAGAGTAGCAGGGGGCAGGAGGACAAGAGGAGCAGGGGGCAGGAGGACAAGAGGAGCAGGGGGCAGGAGGATGAGGAGCAGGGGGCAGGAGGACAAGAGGAGCAGGGGGCAGGACGACAAGAGGAGCAGGGGGCAGGAGGACAAGAGGAGCAGGGGGCAGGAGGATGAGGAGCAGGGGGCAGGAGGACAAGAGGAGCAGGGGGCAGGAGGACAAGAGTAGCAGAGGGCAGGAGGACAAGAGGAGCAGGGGGCAGGAGGACAAGAGGAGCAGGGGGCAGGAGGACAAGAGGAGCAGGGGGCAGGAGGATGAGGAGCAGGGGGCAGGAGGATGAGGAGCAGGGGGCAGGAGGACCAGAGGAGCAGGGGGCAGGAGGACAAGAGGAGCAGGGGGCAGGAGGATGAGGAGCAGGGGGCAGGAGGATGAGGAGCAGGGGGCAGGAGGACCAGAGGAGCAGGGGGCAGGAGGATGAGGAGCAGGGGGCAGGAGGACAAGAGGAGCAGGGGGCAGGAGGATGAGGAGCAGGGGGCAGGAGGACAAGAGGAGCAGGGGGCAGGAGGACAAGAGGAGCAGGGGGCAGGAGGATGAGGAGCAGGGGGCAGGAGGATGAGGAGCAGGGGGCAGGAGGATGAGGAGCAGGGGGCAGGAGGACAAGAGGAGCAGGGGGCAGGAGGACAAGAGGAGCAGGGGGCAGGAGGACAAGAGGAGCAGGGGGCAGGAGGACAAGAGGAGCAGGGGGCAGGAGGATGAGGAGCAGGGGGCAGGAGGACAAGAGGAGCAGGGGGCAGGAGGACAAGAGGAGCAGGGGGCAGGAGGACAAGAGGAGCAGGGGGCAGGAGGACAAGAGGAGCAGGGGGCAGGAGGATGAGGAGCAGGGGGCAGGAGGATGAGGAGCAGGAGGCAGGATGACAAGAGGAGCAGGCGGCAGGAGGACAAGAGGAGCAGGGGGCAGGAGGACAAGAGGAGCAGGGGGCAGGAGGACAAGAGGAGCAGGGGGCAGGAGGATGAGGAGCAGGAGGCAGGACGACAAGAGGAGCAGGGGGCAGGAGGATGAGGAGCAGGAGGCAGGACGACAAGAGGAGCAGGGGGCAGGAGGAGCAGGGGGTCAGGGGGCTCTGCAGCCCAGGTCACTGGCTTTATCCTCCCGTGAGGAGATTTTCATGACTCGTCGGGCACAATCTCCGTAATCCCTCCCCCCCACCTCTACCTGGGGTCAAGTCTGCAGGTCATGGGCCCCTCCAGGCTACGACCCCTGCTCCCCGGGGACATTCTGATTGAACTCCTATTATGGTGTCCCCTCCCCTGGTCGGAGGTCAAACAGACTAGGAGGGCAGAAGCCTGTGTATGTGACTGGAGGAGGGGTGGGCTGGAGGAGGGGCGGGGTGGAGGAGGGGCAGGGAGGAGGGGCGGGGTGGAGGAGGGGCGGGGTGGAGGAGGGGCTGGAGGAGGGGCAGGGAGGAGGGGCAGGCTGGACAGACTCAGCCGCAGGGAGGGACACAGTCTGGGCTCTTAGCAGCAGTTCAAAAAGCATTGTGTGTTGACAGAGTTGTGTTGGATTATTCCACATATTCAAGCGTACTGATAAGAGAAGACAGGATTATGAGTGTATGATGAGGCCTTAATCTCTAAACGCTCGAGTGTGGAGAGAGGAAAGAAGAGAGAGGAGAGAGAGAGAGAGAGAGAGAGAGAGAGAGAGGAGATGAGAGAGAAGAAGAGAGAGGAGAGCAGTAGATCGTTTGCAAGGATAAAGGACTAAAACCCATTTTCCTGTTAAATGTTAAACTGATAAACTGAACAGTGACTCTTTAGGTAATCTCTGCCCTCTGAACACACAGACTGTCTGACTGTTATTTCTATCCAGCCTGAGGCTCATCTTTAAGAGGAACTTGAACTTGCTGTTGCAAATTCAAAGCCAGACAGAGCCACAAACTGCCTTATTAAATACAAAAGTTTCCAAGTAGTTCTTATGATTCCATTTACTTATTTACCAGTTTGACTTAATGAGCATTTAAGGTCTTCCCCACAGAAATAAGAAATATGTGCTGAGCAAAAATGGGTCACTATGTGAGATGTGGGGTAAAACTAGAAGTCGTTAGACAACAGCATATCTACTAGGACTAGGTGTTGTAGGATCCACAGTCTCCACTCTTCACCCATGTCACATGACCGAGATGAGGCTGAGCCCTGGAGGAGGGGGGGGGGAGGAGACACACCCCTTCAATAGGCTGCTAGCAAGACAGAACAACTACCTCCCCTTGTCTCTCTGCCTCCTCCCCCTCCCCCTGTTGTCTCCTCTCAGTCACCCTGGGGGCAGGAAGGTTGCTGTTTGTGTTTCCCTGGGCCTGGAAAACAAGCCCCCATTCAACCCTCCTGTGTGTTAAGTGATCCGAGTTTTCCCAGACCAGCCTGCTGCTAAGTAACAACCTAACCCCAGTCTGGGATCGCTGTTATTGTTCCTTCTTCTTCTTGGCGGAGGCTGTTGTTTACTCGCTGCCCACACATGCTGCTACGTGAACCATCCAACATTCAACACCTTCCTCCACAGAACACACAGGCCTCTGTTGAAATCCTCTGCAGGCTTCAGCTCTCTAAGTTTGCGTATGAAAATAATGAAGTTGTCAACAATGGAGGGGAAACGTTGTGGGCCAGCCTCTGGCCAGCGTCAGTCTTCCTCCCTGACGTGCCAGTGTGGAGGGTTCAGAGCTGAGCAGGCTAGCTGTGGGCCTCTGCAGAGGGTTCAGAGCTGAACAGGCTAGCTGTGGGCCTCTGCAGAGGGTTCAGAGCTGAGCAGGCTAGCTGTGGGCCTCTGTAGAGGGTTCAGAGCTGAGCAGGCTAGCTGTGGGCCTCTGTAGAGGGTTCAGAGCTGAACAGGCTAGCTGTGGGCCTCTGTAGAGGGTTCAGAGCTGAACAGGCTAGCTGTGGGCCTCTGTAGAGGGTTCAGAGCTGAGCAGGCTAGCTGTGGGCCTCTGTAGAGGGTTCAGAGCTGAGCAGGCTAGCTGTGGGCCTCTGTAGAGGGTTCAGAGCTGAGCAGGCTAGCTGTGGGCCTCTGTAGAGGGTTCAGAGCTGAGCAGGCTAGCTGTGGGCCTCTGTAGAGGGTTCAGAGCTGAGCAGGCTAGCTGTGGGCCTCTGTAGAGGGTTCAGAGCTGAGCAGGCTAGCTGTGGGGCCTCTGCAGAGGGTTCAGAGCTGAACAGGAGGAGAAACGGATAGAAGAAGAGAAAGGAGGGCAAAGCCAAGAGGGAGAGGTGGAGAGGGTGTGACAGCAGAGAGAGAGGTGGAGAGGGGTCTCCCTACATCACAGACACCACTGCCCTAGCGAAAGATCTAGCGACAAGCGTCAAATCTAGCGACTTTCCGCTACTTTGGCAATCTCCGATTTCATTGTTGACTAAATAACTTATTGTACGTCTGTTATAGCAGCCAATCATGTTAACTTGCAGTCAAGTCCCCTGAAATCTGCGCTAAATTTATTATTTGCCTCCAACTCAGTCACAGGCAAGTGAAATCGAACAATTTACTATCCATTGGCTAAGATCATTTTTAGTCGCCCAGCGTGAAATTTGATGGCATATGCGAGTGATTTACTGGCATTGTAGAGGGTTGGTGTGTGTTTGTGTGTGTGTGTGTGTGTGTGTGTGTGTCAGGTCCAGGGGGTCAGGGGGTCAGAGCTTCACCTTGACAGCAGCACGGGGTGGATCACTGATCAGCAGCTCTGGAGAAATACTACCCTGGAGAAGGTCAGCATTTGGTAGTCAAATAGTCCTTCAAAGGTCGGTCCCTCTATCTGAGTATATCCAGTAAGGACATCCTCAAATGACACTTGCTGTGGTCCAAACCACTTTATTTTTGGCAAGGCAACATAGGCAATCATATAAGATCCTCTGATCAATTTTATCTGACAGCGCCACCCAGCGAATTGGATAACCATGGACCGGAACAAGATAATCAATGTTTTCCTGCAGTCGTGAATGTAGGTTACGGCTCGACATTAAATGATAACAAGGAGAAGAGGAAGTGAATGTAGCTTGTTTCATAACATGATGGAAGCGAACCACAGTGTTTGTAGATGTGAACCACGTGTGGGTATGTGTAAAACAATTCTGGGTCTTGAATTGGACAATACAGTTAACAACAACAGACAACTTTGCTGTCTAAATAATTTCACAACACCGGAGTGGTACTACTACTAGTACTATTTGTGGAGATACTTCTTTGGTCGCACTCTTTGGTCTTTTGGTGGTCGGGAACATTTTGAAATCCTAGAAATGTCGTGCTGAAACTGAATGGCTAAAACGTCATGAGATTGACTCCTGCCCATGCATTTACAGTAAAGTTTTTGTCCTAAGCAAGCATTAATTAAACCAACCTAATATATTCTTTATTAAGAACGGTGTATTTACAATACAGAAGACTGTGTCAGTAAGCAACATAATTTTTCTTACGGGTAGACTACATGCGGCAATCCTTACAAAACACAAGCCATTCCCGACCTGTCAGCCATTTGGCATTACATTAAAATGTTTTTGTTTCTCTAGTGCTATTGTAACGGGTATGAACAAACGTGATCTTGCAAGTTCCGTCAGAGGTATCTGGCACTGTTCACTCCCACACCGGGGAGATCGCTCCCACCGGGAGTCGAACTCGCCACCTCTGGCTTCCCAAGCGCCACCACTACAAACTACGCCAAAGGAAAGCTAGCTTTCAGTGATGCGGGTGGCTCATATACCTGAGGAGTGAGTTTCACCGATACACATCGGCTACACTATCAATATCCTCATCCCCTGCCTCATTCTTCTTCTCGCCCCCAGAAGTTTTAAGTAAACCTTTGACTTTGCTTTACTACTCTAGCTAGCTCTTATTACCTCGTATGATTCTCTATGCTTCGTTTGACTTCTTCCTTGTGTTTTCTGGTTTCCACGGTTTGTCATTCTCCCCCAGAGAGGCAGTTTCCTGTCCTCCCCCAGAGAGGCAGTTCCCTGTCCCCCCCAGAGAGGCAGTTCCCTGTCCCCCACAGAGAGGCAGTTCCCTGTCCCCCACAGAGAGGCAGTTCCCTGTCCTCCCCCAGAGAGGCAGTTCCCTGTCCCCCAGAGAGGCAGTTCCCTGTCCCCCACAGAGAGGCAGTTCCCTGTCCTCCCCCAGAGAGGCAGTTCCCTGTCCCCCCACAGAGAGGCAGTTCCCTGTCCCCCACAGAGAGGCAGTTCCCTGTCCCCCAGAGAGGCAGTTCCCTGTCCTCCCCCAGAGAGGCAGTTCCCTGTCCTCCCCCAGAGAGGCAGTTCCCTGTCCCCCCCAGAGAGGCAGTTCCCTGTCCTCCCCCAGAGAGGCAGTTCCCTGTCCCCCAGAGAGGCAGTTCCCTGTCCTCCCCCAGAAAGGCAGTTCCCTGTCCCCCCCCAGAGAGGCAGTTCCCTGTCCCCCAGAGAGGCAGTTCCCTGTCCCCCCCAGAGAGGCAGTTCCCTGTCCCCCAGAGAGGCAGTTCCCTGTCCTCCCCCAGAGAGGCAGTTCCCTGTCCCCCAGAGAGCCAACAACAAAAGCTAGATCCAGCGTGATCATGTCCCTGACTCTGGCTCCCTGTCTCCCAGCATGCTGATGAGCAGCAGGTTTGGAACAGAACCACCGCCTAATGCTGCTCTTTGAAGTATGTCTCTTTCGCATTAGATAATGAATTATTCATCACCGGCAAGCCTTTGTCATTCACGCCAGTTGTGCAAATGGAAAAGGATGAAATACAAGCCAACATCTCGCCTCTCCTCAGTGTCCCAGAAGAATGCAGCTCTCTGTGAGAGCTACTCCCACCCCTCACACACACACTCCCACCCCTGACTCACACACACACAGGTCAGACAGCAGAGGTCAGACAGCAGAGGTCAGACGGAGAGCAGGAGGTCCTTACCGTCCTCTGTCTCCTGCCAGACGATGCCCTCCAGGTTGACGCTGGTCCCTGGCTCACAGGGCCCCAGGCTCTCAGGCTCGGTGGCCAGGGCCACGTCGGTGGTGTTGACCGCTACGGAGCGCGTGCGGACCATGATCTGCTCACAGGGGGAGGAGATGTCACTGCTGCCCGCCAGCAGGAGGAGGGGTGGGGGGGCGGGCGTGGAGACCGGAGACTCCATCTGCAGGGAGGAGAGGACACAGGTTAGACAGGGACAAGCTGACAGGGACTCAGATGAAGACACAGGCAGCACGTCGGGGTCCTGGCTAGTGGAGGAGGTGGGTTCTGTGGAGGCCTGGCTCGCGTCCTGGGACCTTCACTGTACGAGGCTCCCGCTCCAGACTCGGGCCAGGGCTCCCCCAGATGTGGCTCTGTCTCAAGACTCGGGCCAGGACTGCCCCAGATGTGGCTCTGTCTCAAGACTCGGGCCAGGACTCCCCCAGATGTGGCTCTGTCTCAAGACTCGGGCCAGGACTGTCCCAGATGTGGCTCTGTCTCAAGACTCGGGCCAGGGCTCCCCCAGATGTGGCTCTGTCTCAAGACTCGGGCCAGGACTCCCCCAGATGTGGCTCTGTCTCAAGACTCGGGCCAGGACTGTCCCAGATGTGGCTCTGTCTCAAGACTCGGGCCAGGGCTCCCCCAGATGTGGCTCTGTCTCAAGACTCGGGCCAGGACTGTCCCAGATGTGGCTCTGTCCATCTAAAGTACTGGACTCGGAGCTTGAAGCCTGTGGTGTGAAGCTTCAGCGGTGCTCACTAAGTATGGGCTAGCGTTGTCTAGCTTACTTAACCATGACGATAGCAGCGTGCTTTCTGAACGGCATGGTTATTATTATTCCTGGCTGATGGCCAGATTGTAGCATGTCATTACAACCTCAGCCTCAGGGCAGTTCTAAGGCACGCAGCCCCCCCACCAGCCCCCCCACCATCACCACCAACCGCCCGACAACTTCCAATGCCAAATGTTACTACTTCTTGCTTTGTGGAAGCCAATTTCACTATCTACTCTGAATCCAATTAGTGGCGTTCACTAACGTGGGGCGCTAAGCAAGATATCTTTATACAAAACCAAACCAAGCATTAAGAGGCACAAACACCAGCACACAAACACACCAGCTCACAAACACATCAGCGCACAAACACAAAAGCATAAGACCAGAACTAGGAGACCAGGGCTAGGAGACCACAAGACTGTTAGAAACCCAGCAGAGATATCAGTCAAACCCTCACAAACATGCTGGGCAGAAACACTTCCACATGCTTGGCAGAAACACCTCAGACATGCTGGGCAGAAACACCTCACACATGCTGGGCAGAAACACCTCAGACATGCTGGGCAGAAACACCTCAGACATGCTGGGCAGAAACACTTCCACATGCTGGGCAGAAACACTTCCACATGCTGGGCAGAAACACCTCAGACATGCTGGGCAGAAACACCTCAGACATGCTGGGCAGAAACACCTCAGACATGCTGGGCAGAAACACCTCAGACATGCTGGGCGAACGAGTCAAAACAGAAACACGTCCACCATGAGAATCCTGAAGCCGTCTTTTCTCATGAAGAGCAGCCGTCGCCTGACTGGAGGCCCCTGGGAGGCCCCTGGGAGGCCCCTGGGAGGACCCTGGGAGGCCCCTGGGAGGACCCTGGGAGGACCCTGGGAGGACTCTGGGAGGACCCTGGGAGGACCCTGTGAGGCCCCTGTGAGGCCCCTGGGAGGACCCTGGGAGGACCCTGTGAGGCCCCTGGGAGGACCCTGGGAGGACCCTGGGAGGACCCTGTGAGGACCCTGTGAGGCCCCTATGAGGCCCCTGTGAGGACCCTGGGAGGACCCTGGGAGGACCCTGGGAGGACCCTGTGAGGACCCTGAGGGACCCTGAGGGACCCTGGGAGGACCCTGGGAGGACCCTGGGAGGACCCTGGGAGGCCCCTGTGAGGCCCCTGGGAGGCCCCTGGGAGGCCCCTGGGAGGCCCCTGGGAGGCCCCTGGGAGGACCCAGGGAGGACCCTGGGAGGACCCTGGGAGGACCCTGGGAGGACCCAGGGAGGACCCTGGGAGGACCCTGGGAGGACCCTGGGAGGACATGTGTAGGTTGAGACCTGTCTGAGATACGTACTGTGTTGTCCTTCAAGAGAACATAGTACACAGTACAGTAGGGTTACAACCGGTACATCTAGTGTACACAACATGTTGTTATGACAGTTTTTAAATCATGGGATCAAAGCAGTCTTCCCATCCTGGCTGGGAACACGCTATGTTGACGTGTTTAAGCAGAGGCACTCATGACTGTTAGTGTCTGCGTGTGCGAGCATCAACAATAACCACTAATGACTTTCACATCTTGGTGGTGAAAAACACAAAGCATTTCCAGAAGCCCTACTCTGTCTCACTGGTGAACAGCTCTACTGTGGGAGAGTAGTGAGAGAGGAGGGGGAGGGGATGTGTAACAGGCTGTAGCAGGGCCTGTTAGAGAGGAGCTAAGAGTATGTAAGAGAGGAGGGGGAGGGGAGGTGTAACAGGCTGTAGCAGGGCCTGTTAGAGAGGAGCTGAGAGCATGTAAGAGAGGAGGGGGAGGGGAGGTGTAACAGGCAGTAGCAGGGCCTGTTACACCTGAGAGCTGAGAGCATGTGAGAGGAGGGGGAGGGGAGGTGTAACAGGCTGTAGCAGGGCCTGTTAGAGAGGAGCTGAGAGCATGTGAGAGAGGAGGGGGAGGGGAGGTGTAACAGGCAGTAGCAGAGCCTGTTACACCTGAGAGCTGAGAGCATGTGAGAGAGGGCGTGTTAGAGAGGAGCAGCTGGAGCCGTCAGGGCCCAGGGACGGCCTGTTTAAGACTCTCATCGTCAAGGATACCATGGAGACCTCGCTGAGTGTCAGACGTGATCCTGTGGATGAGTGCAGAGGAGGAGAAGCACCCCCAGGTCCCAAACACACCAGAGGAGGAGAAGCACCCCAGGTCCCAAACACACCAGAGGAGGAGAAGCACCCCAGGTCCCAAACACACCAGAGGAGGAGAAGCACCCCAGGTCCCAAACACACCAGAGGAGGAGAAGCACCCCAGGTCCCAAACACACCAGAGGAGGAGAAGCACCCCAGGTCCCAAACACACCAGAGGAGGAGAAGCACCCCAGGTCCCAAACACACCAGAGGAGGAGAAGCACCCCAGGTCCCAAACACACCAGAGGAGGAGAAGCACCCCAGGTCCCAAACACACCAGAGGAGGAGAAGCACCCCAGGTCCCAAACACACCAGAGGAGGAGAAGCACCCCAGGTCCCAAACACACCAGAGGAGGAGAAGCACCCCAGGTCCCAAACACACCAGAGGAGGAGAAGCACCCCAGGTCCCAAACACACCAGAGGAGGAGAAGCACCCCGAGTCCCAAACACACCAGAGGAGGAGAAGCACCCCAGGTCCCAAACACACCAGAGGAGGAGAAGCACCCCAGGTCCCAAACACACCAGAGGAGGAGAAGCACCCCAGGTCCCAAACACACCAGAGGAGGAGGAACATAATGAGGAGAAGCGCATGTTGAGCGGGGAGAGGAGGGACATGGACAGTTGCTACGGAGTGTATCTGCTGCGGTTGTAGACAGTTGTTGTCAGGGGCCTGTCTGTCTGTCTGACATACAGAGCAGTGGGTCTATGATTAGCATCCCAGAGAGCAGCGCTGCATCAGTCAAAGCCAGAACCTCAAGTCTGGGAAACTCCTGTGGTTGTGTGATCACTCACTCAGTGGTCCTCCGATGCTAAATTCAACGTCTCTCTCTCTCTCTCTCTCTCTCTCTCTTCATCCACACGCAGTTGAGCTACTGCCTCCCAGATTTACAGTCTAGCTGCTAAACATGGTGCCGACCGCGCTGTTAGCAGGGGCTCTGTGAAGTCACTCCTGTTCCAGGGCCTGTGGAAGCAGCGCTGTGTGTGAGGCTCTGTGAAGTCACTCCTGTTCCAGGGCCTGTGGAAGCAGCGCTGTGTGTGAGGCTCTGTGAAGCCACTCCTGTTCCAGGGCCTGTGGAAGCAGCGCTGTGTGTGAGTGACTCATCACCCTGCAGGAGTGTTTAGTCTGCCCAAGATGAAGGTTTATCTCTCTCTGCTCTGGCGTGCTGCAAGAGCTCCCTCCCCTCTTCACACAGCCCAGTACAGAGCCCCGGTCTCCAGCAGGGACGTGGGTGGCTGGTCTTGCACACGTCCCAGCCCCTGATCCTGAAGGGAGGTGATCAGCCTAAACACCCTCTGGCTGGCTGGAGAAGCGTCAGGGTATCTGGCTGCTTTCCTCAGGCATCGTGAGGCCCAGACAGGATTACTGGAGGATTACAGGCAGGGTGTCCCTGCAGACCACCTGTCCTCCCCGTGCTGCTCCTACACACACCCTGCCAGCCTCAAGGGCCTGGAGGAACACAACACCAGGCTGTTTGTTTCACGCTTGTAAAACGCACAGCCTGCCTCGTTCTGAAGAGGACGTTACAGAGAGAGTATTCATGCAGCATGAGGCCGTGCAAACAGCAGACCTGAGACGAGCCTGGGGCTGGGAAAAATGATTTCACCCGCCGACCAAAAGCATGCTTACATACCCCAACGTCAGAGCCTTCCAAAACACAAAGCTGCTCACAACTGGAGCGAGAGACCGCTAGACAGAAACCAAGCACGTAAGTGGAGTCACAAGGAAAAGACCGCAATCAGTTCCCCACAGCGCCTGGTTCCATAGCTGGGTGGAGGGGAACGGGGGCAGGTCCTGGAGTCTGAACGGAGACATCACCGGAGTGGAAGCTCCAGCCTCACAACAAAAACATCCACTATTCCTGGCTGCCTCTCTCCCTCTGTGGGCTCCAGAGCACTATTAGTGGTTTAGAGGTTATTTTTCTTTTGCAACGTTTTCACATCGTCAAGCCTCCACATGCGTGCACACACACCCTTAGTCCACACCCTGCAACTTGAACTCTCTGAGGCCAAGAAACGGGACTGGGTCTATCCATCCACTGACAGTCTAATCCCAAATGTAAACAGTTTAATGGCTTTTTTCCTGTACACAATATGATTTAAGTGTCGCAAATCAAACATTGTGGCAGAGTGCTATGTCAGGGAAAGCTTGCCTCTGGAAATCTGGTGTATTATTCTGTGTGGAGCACAAGTCATGTTCTTTTCCCTCCAATTATTTCATGGCCAATTACTCCTGAAAATTGGGAGGGATATTCCTGAAAACCTAAACAATTCAGGAACTTATCCAAGCTGCTTGAGAAACCTATACAATGGCTGCTAAATGAATGTTTACATGGTACCACATCTAACCCTCACACCACATCGCACCCTAACACCACATCTAACCACAATGTTTCTCTACTGGCTGCAAAAGACCAAGCAGTTCAGCTAAACTCATGGACTTTAACTTCCAGGTAACTTATGGCTAACCCTAACCCCCAAACCTCTGGTCTGGAAAGCATCAAACAGACATTTTCCATCTGGAGGAACGGAGAGAATCAGAGCTCTATTAGAAGAACTGCTTTTCAGAGGCAGAAAACAATCACTCAGGAATGACTGAGGAGGGGGTCTGAGGGGGAGAGGTGAGGAGGGGGAGAGGTGAGGAGGGGGAGAGGTGAGGAGGGGGAGAGGTGAGGAGGGGGAGAGGTGAGGAGGGGGGAGAGGTGAGGAGGGGGGAGAGGTGAGAGGGGGAGAGGTGAGGAGGGGGAGAGGTGAGGAGGGGGAGAGGTGAGGAGGGGGAGAGGTGAGGAGGGGGAGAGGTGAGGAGGGGGAGGGTGAGGAGGGGGGAGAGGTGAGGAGGGGGAGAGGTGAGGAGGGGGAGAGGGGAGGAGGGGGAGAGGTGAGAGGAGGGGGAGAGGTGAGGAGGGGGAGAGGTGAGGAGGGGGAGAGGTGGAGGAGGGGGAGAGGTGAGGAGGGGGGAGAGGTGAGGAGGGGGAGGAGGGGGAGGAGAGAGAGAGAGAGAGGGGAGGAGGGGGAGAGGGGAGGAGGGGGAGAGGTGAGGAGGGGGAGAGGTGAGGAGGGGGAGAGGTGAGGAGGGGGAGAGGTGAGGAGGGGGAGAGGTGAGGAGGGGGAGGGGTGAGGAGGGGAGAGGTGAGGAGGGGGAGAGGTGAGGAGGGGGAGAGGTGAGGAGGGGAGGGGAGAGGGGAGAGGGGGAGAGGGGTGAGGAGGGGGAGAGGGTGAGGAGGGGGAGAGGTGCGGAGGGGGGAGAGGTGAGGAGGGGGAGGGGGGGAGGGGAGAGGTGAGGAGGGGGAGAGGTGAGGAGGGGGGAGAGGTGAGGAGGGGGAGAGGTGAGGAGGGGGAGAGGTGAGGAGGGGGAGAGAGGTGAGGAGGGGGAGAGGTGCAGAGGGGGAGAGAGGTGAGGAGGGGGAGGAGGTGGGGGAGGGGGAGAGGTGAGGAGGGGGAGGGTGAGGGGGAGAGGTGAGGAGGGGGAGAGGGTGAGGAGGGGGAGAGGGAGAGAGAGGGTGAGGAGGGGGAGAGGTGGAGGAGGGGGAGAGGGTGAGGAGGGGGAGAGGTGAGAGGGGGAGAGGTGAGGGGGGGAGAGAGGGGGAGAGGGAGGAGGGGGAGAGGTGAGGAGGGGGAGAGGTGCGGAGGGGGAGAGGTGAGGAGGGGGAGAGGTGAGGAGGGGGAGAGGTGAGGAGGGGGAGAGGTGAGGAGGGGGAGAGGTGAGGAGGGGGAGAGGTGAGAGGGGGAGAGAGGTGAGGAGGGGGAGAGGAGGAGGGGGAGAGGTGAGGAGGGGGAGAGGTGAGGAGGGGGGAGAGGTGAGGAGGGGGGAGAGGGTGAGGAGGGGGAGAGGTGAGGAGGGGGAGAGGTGAGGAGGGGAGAGGTGAGGAGGGGGAGAGGTGAGGAGGGGAGAGAGGAGAGGATGAGAGAGAGAGAGAGAGGAGGGGAGGAGGGGGAGAGTGGGAGGAGGGGGAGAGGTGCGGAGGGGGAGAGGTGAGGGGGAGGGGGAGAGGTGAGGAGGGGGAGAGGTGAGGAGGGGGAGGGGAGAGAGAGCGTGAGGAGAGGGGAGAGGTGAGGAGGGGGAGATGGGAGGAGAGAGTGAGGAGAGGTGAGAGGGGAGGAGAGGGAAGACGGGCCGAGAGGTGAGGCAGGGGAGACGTGCGGCGAGAGGGCGAGGAGCGAGAGGTGCAGAGGGGGAGAGGGGACGGATGAGGGGGAGAGTGAGGAGGGGGAGAGTGAGGAGGGAGAGGAGGAGCTGAGGAGAGAGATAGGTGAGGAGGGGGATGAGGTGCGGAGAGAGGGGTGAGGAGAGAGGTGAGAGAGAGAGGAGAGTGGGAGAGGGGAGGAGGGGAGAGAGGTGAGGAGAGGAGAGGGCAGAGGGGGAGAGGTGAGGAGGGGAGAGCGTGAGGAGGGGGAGAGGTGAGGAGGGGGAGAGGGTGAGGAGGGGAGAGGGAGTGAGAGAGAGGTGAGGAGGGGGAGAGTGAGGAGAGAGAGGGAGGTGAGGAGGGGGAGAGGTGAGGAGGGGGAGATGGCGAGGAGGGGGAGTAGGTGAGAGAGGTGAGGAGGGGAGAGGTGAGGAGAGGTGCGGAGGGGAGAGAGGGCGAGAGGTGAGGACGAGATGAGGTGAACGGAGAGAGAGAGGTGAGGAGGGGGGAGTGACGGAGAGAGGTGAGGAGGGGGAGAGGGCGATCTTGAGAGAGAGAGAGAGACGGGAGAGGGGAGGAGGGGGAGAGGTGAGGAGGGGCGAGAGAGGTGAGGAGAGGGGCGAGATGGTGAGGAGGGGGAGCGGTGAAGGTGAGAGAGGATTTGGTGATGGAGGGGATGGGGTGAGTAGGTGAGGGAGGGGGAGAGGTGAGGAGGGGGAGGGGTGAGGAGGGGAGACAGAGAGAGAGAGAGAGAGAGGGGATGGAGGGGGAGAGGTGACGAGAAGGGCGAGAGGATGTGAGGAGGGGTGAGAGGGGAGAGGTGCGGAGTATGTATGGTGAGGAGCGAGGTGGCGGAGGGGGAGAGGTGAGGAGAGAGGTGAGGAGGGGTGAGAGGGGAGTGTGAGGAGAGACGAGAGTGAGGAGGGGGAGAGAGGGAGGAGGGGGAGAGGAGGTGAGGAGGGGAGAGATGAGGTGAGGAGGGGGAGGGGGAGAGGTGAGGAGGGGGGAGAGGAGGTGAGAGGGGGAGAGAGAGGTGAGGAGGGGGGAAGAGGTGAGGAGGGGTCTGGAAAAGCTGACGACGAAGGATAAATAGGAAAGGGATGTCCCCTGGGAACATGAAATGAGGTTTTGGCAGGCGAGTGGTGTTACAGCCTCAGCTCGGAACATTCCAGGCTGCTCCAGGCTCTTCAGACAGCGGAGGTGTGTTAGGGTCGTCCCAGAGGCCCCCGGCCGCTGACGTCACGCTCCGGCTTAGGGGGGGAGGGGTGGGTTAAGCTGACCCCTCCCTGCTGGGAGGACGGGGTCAGCACAGGTCAGAGGTCAGAGGTCAGGCCATGTCAAGAGTCTCCGGTAAACCAAGGAGAGGCACCCCAAACGCAATGGAAACACATCTGCCATCTCCACACCTCCTCCCTCCTCCCTCATCCCTCACTACTCCCACCTCACCTCCTCCCTCACCTCCTCCCTCCCTCCACACACAGCAGAAGGGTGTGTGAAGGGGGCTGGGAACACATCCTCTACATTGTGCCTGTCTGGAGAGTCTGTTTGAGACACAGGAAGCAGTCCCTCTCCTCAAAGCACATGCCAAGAATACCTCCCAGAGTTAGGTTTAGGGTTAAGGTTAGACCAGTGTCTATCAGCAGTACCAGGATCAGTGATTAGAGTTAGAAGCTGTTTGGGAACAAGAGATAACAACTGAAGACAGCCTGAATGGATGTCTGGTTAACACGATTTACAGACTGTGTGGAGCATTTCACTACAATCCTGCTGTGTCTGAGTTTCACCAAGTTTGTTTTGCCAAACAAGACAGAATGATGTGGTTAGGAACACACAGGAAGTGAGCTATGCTGAGAGACACTCCTCAGTGCTGCTCAGAGCGGATCTGTCCTGCTCCGCTGGAGGCCTGACGCTAGACCACACACCGCTCCCCTCTTCACTAGCCTGCATGAATCACTGACTACACCTGGAGGATCCTGTGTAAGCACACACCTACTGACTAAAACCTAGAGGATCCTGTGTAAGCACACACCTACTGACTAAACCTAGAGGATCCTGTGTAAGCACACACCTACTGACTAAACCTGGAGGATCCTGTGTAAGCACACACCTACTGACTAAACCTAGAGGATCCTGTGTAAGCACACACCTACTGACTAAACCTGGAGGATCCTGTGTAAGCACACACCTACTGACTAAACCTGGAGGATCCTGTGTAAGCACACACCTACTGACTAAACCTAGAGGATCCTGTGTAAGCACACACCTACTGACTAAACCTAGAGGATCCTGTGTAAGCACACACCTCACCTCCCCCCCCTGCCCTCCTCCTCCTCTGGCCTGGACGCCTGCTGAGAAGGGGGCTAAACTCTACAGACATACACAGACACAAGCCCAGGAGCTTCAGTCTGTTAACACAGCTCTGATGTAGCGGCTGGTTTCCCTCCAGGACAGCAGCTAGCCCGCCTAGCAACGAGCAGCTGACACGCCTAGCAACGCGCGTGACTAAACAGACACCTTCAATCTCTCCACAGGGGCAGAAAATAGAAAGGCAGTAAGCCGCATGGAGCAAAGAGCATTTCCCATCAATCACCAGTGACCTTTCAACTGAACCCTGGTGGTGTTGACACAGCCTAACACACGTCACGCTATGTTTAGATGGACCTCTCTAAGCAGCCTTTCAGGTTAGATCACTCTAATCCCAGCTATGTCAACAAACCGGCATTAAGGATGAAAAAAATGGCGATTCAAAGAAGATGATGCAAAACATCCACTTGTCACTTGTCATCTAGACATGGCTGAAATGAGGTACATAGAAAAAGGGCACGTAAGGTTCTTCCACAACTTTGTTAACCGGATCCTAAAAAGGATACGGCTAAAACAACACAACTACATGGCTTGGGTTAGGGTTAACGCTCTCGCTCCTGGTAGCGCTCTGGCTAACCCTTAGCGCTCTCGCTAACCCTTGGGCTGGGCTGGGCTGGGTTAGGGCTCTCGCTAACCCTTGGGCTGGGCTGGGTTAGGGTTAGGGCTCTCGCTAACCCTTGGGCTGGGCTGGGTTAGGGCTCTTGCTAACCCTTGGGCTGGGTTAGGGTTAGCGCTCTTGCTAACCCTTGGGCTGGGGTTAGGGTTAGCGCTCTCGCTAACCCTTGGGCTGGGTTAGGGTTAGCGCTCTCGCTAACCCTTGGGCTGGGTTAGGGTTAGGGCTCTTGCTAACCCTTGGGCTGGGCTGGGCTGGGTTAGGGCTCTTGCTAACCCTTGGGCTGGGCTGGGTTAGGGTTAGGGCTCTTGCTAACCCTTGGGCTGGGCTGGGCTGGGTTAGGGCTCTTGCTAACCCTTGGGCTGGGCTGGGTTAGGGTTAGCGCTCTTGCTAACCCTTGGGCTGGGCTGGGTTAGGGTTAGGGCTCTTGCTAACCCTTGGGCTGGGCTGACATCTGTAACCATAACACTCAGACAGCACTAGTCAGAACAGCTGTGGTCCTGATGCACTTCCTGGGAGGTTTGTTAACAAGACTCATGTCCTGGTGCCTGGGCGTGCCAGCGGCTCAGCTGGAGGTCCAGAGGGGAGACGACACGTTCACGTCACACGTTAGTAATGTGGGTTACAGCTTTTTAACGAGCCTGTCTCCAGATCAAGTGACCACAAAGAATCCTCTGAAACATGTGCAGCATGACTCCGGGAGGGCGGCCATCTTGCACCAGCTGGCGTGATGCAGGGGATCCTGCTTCTATAAACACATCCTGGTACAGTCTGTTAGATCTGATCCTGGTACAGCCTGTTAGATCTGATCCTGGTACAGCCTGTTAGATCTGATCCTGGTACAGCCTGTTAGATCTGATCCTGGTACAGTCTGT
>CAEFZP010003314.1:137500-225000 GCA_903064625.1 Mallotus villosus
TATCGTAACCCGATCACACACAGGGTCCCTGGGCACAAGAATGGAGGACTAAATTCTGTTTTGTTTAAACACGACACTGACACCAACTGTTGTGCCTGTTTAAAAATAAACATAGAGGTGTGTGTGAGTGTGTGTGTAAGTGTGTGTGTGTGTGTGTGTGTAAGTGTGTGTGTGTGTGGGTGTAAGTGTGTGTGGTGTGGGTGTGTAGTGTGGGTGTGTGTGTGTGTGTAAGTGTGTGTGTGTGTGTGTGTGTAAGTGTGTGTGTGTGTGTGTGGTGTGTGTGTGTGTGGTGTGTGTGTGTGTAAGTGTGTGTGTGTGTGTGTGTAAGTGGTGTGTGTGTAAGTGTCTGTAAGTGTGTGTGTGTGTGTAAGTGTGTGTGTGTGTGTGTGTAAGTGTGTGTGTGTGTGTGTGTAAGTGTGTGTGTGTGTGTGTGTGTGTGTGTGTGTGTGTGTGTGTGTGTGTGTGTGTGTGTAAGTGTGTGTGTGTGTGTGTGTGTGTGTGTGTGTGTGTGTGTGTGTGTGTGTGTGTGAGTGTGAGTGTGTGTGAGTGTGTGTGTGTGCTCCAGGCTGGGCCCCGGTGTCAGGGACACGTCTCTCTGCTTGAGTCTCTCTGCTTGAGTCTCTCTGCTTGAGTCTCTCTGCTTGAGTCTCTCTGCTTGAGTCTCTCTGCTTGCCCTACTTTCACTCTGTGGATCTCTGCCACACCCAGACACAAGACCTGCTGCTTCCACAGCCCTGACACAAACACATCCAGGGAGACAGAGAGGACGGGAGAGAGGAGGAGGAGGAGATGGAGGAGGAGGAGGAGGAGGAGGAGGAGGAGGAGGAGGAGGAGGAGGAGGAGGGAGCGAGAGCAGGACAAACACACGCTCTGAGAAGTGTTTGTGTTCTCTGACAACGAGTCCTGACTACAGGGTCTAATCTGAGCTCAACACCGGAGACAGAGAACAAGCCTCACCAGACCACATCACAACCAAGATGATAGGGTTTCATCCAGACACACAGGGAGACACACAGGGAGACACACAGGGAGACACACAGGAGACACACAGGGAGACACACAGGGAGACACACAGGGACACACAGGGAGACACACAGGGAGACACACAGGGAGACACACAGGGAGACACACAGGGGACACACAGGGAGACACACAGGGAGGGACACACAGGGAGACACACAGGGAGACACAGGGAGACACACAGGGAGACACACAGGGAGACACACAGGGAGACACACAGGGAGACACACAGGGAGACACACAGGGAGACACACAGGGAGACACACAGGGAGACACACAGGGAGACACACATGGGAGACACACAGGGAGACACACAGGGAGACACACAGGGAGGGACAGGGAGGGAGAGAGAGAGAGAGGAGGGTGAGAGCCCTCAGGCATGTGTGCCCCCAGGTCCTGGTGCCTGCATGACAAGCAGGAGGTAGCAGAGCTGACAAACACCTCAGATGTGATCACTTCAGCTTCACGGATGGCTTGCCCTCTGTTCAGTTCACACAGGAACACACCCACGCTTGTCTCCACATCCACCCTGAGAACAGCAGCAGCAGCAGAGTCAAGGAAGGGGACACATGTAGACCTTCCCTCCCGGAGGATCATCTCCCTGGCTGAGATGGCAGGTAGCACTGTGGTGTGTCATACAGCAGACACGGTTGACTAGCAATAGACTTCCTGTCTAGGGACTGGCTGAATGGCTGGCTGACTGCCTGGGTTGACTGGTTAGTTGCCTGGCTGGCTGGCTAGCTGGCTGGCTGCTGCTGTATTCTCTTAGTTGTAACACAAGCTTGTCTCTCCTGCCCTGTCCCTCCCCCTCCCCCTCTCCTGGCTGTAGGGCTGGGGGTCTGTGCCTGGTATTGTGTGCTGGTGAATGGGGAGGGCACTAAACGGTACTGTCTTCCAGCCCCCTCACCCCCCCCAGCAGCAGGGACTGTCTTCCAGCCCCCTCACCCCCCCCAGCAGCAGGGACTGTCTTCCAGCCCCCTCACCCCCCCAGCAGCAGGGACTGTCTTCCAGCCCCTCACCCCCCCCAGCAGGGACTGTCTTCCAGCCCCTCACCCCCCCAGCAGCAGCAGGGACTGTCTTCCAGCCCCTCACCCCCCCCAGCAGGGACTGTCTTCCAGCCCCTCACCCCCCCCAGCAGGGACTGTCTTCCAGCCCCCTCACCCCCCCCAGCAGCAGGGACTGTCTTCCAGCCCCTCACCCCCCCAGCAGGGACTGTCTTCCAGCCCCTCACCCCCCCAGCAGCAGGGACTGTCTTCCAGCCCCCTCACCCCCCCCCAGCAGCAGGGACTGTCTTCCAGCCCCTCACCCCCCCCCAACAGGGACTGTCTTCCAGCCCCCTCACCCCCCCAGCAGGGACTGTCTTCCAGCCCCCTCACCCCCCCCAGCAGGGACTGTCTTCCAGCCCCCTCACCCCCCCCAGCAGCAGGGGACTGTCTTCCAGCCCCCTCACCCCCCCCCCAGCAGCAGGGACTGTCTTCCAGCCCCCTCACCCCCCCCAGCAGGGACTGTCTTCCAGCCCCCTCACCCCCCCCAGCAGCAGGGACTGTCTTCCAGCCCCCTCACCCCCCCAGCAGGGACTGTCTTCCAGCCCCCTCACCCCCCCAGCAGCAGGGACTGTCTTCCAGCCCCCTCACCCCCCCCCCAGCAGGGACTGTCTTCCAGCCCCCTCACCCCCCCAGCAGCAGCAGGGACTGTCTTCCAGCCCCCTCACCCCCCCCAGCAGCAGGGACTGTCTTCCAGCCCCCTCACCCCCCCCAGCAGCAGCAGGGACTGTCTTCCAGCCCCTCACCCCAGCAGCAGCAGGGAAAGCCCTGCACTTCACCTTCCTTTTTCACAAGGATGAACTTTCACCAAACTGCAGTTTCCTCTCCTGCTTGTTCTACCCTCGACTCCCTCTCCTCCGTCTGAACCAAACAGTACTCACACTTCCACAGAGGCCGCTGTGTAGATCAGATGAGCAGAGAGGAGGCTGCTGGTGAGGCCAGACACACAGCAGCACAGCAGCCCTGTCCCAGCGGTCTCAGACTAATCCACACACGACACAATCCTGACAAAAACATGGCTGCTGACGCTCTGGTGAAGTTCAGCTCCGGGACGCTGAAACCAAGACTGTGCTCCCTCCCCTCGTCAGGTCTCCCTGCAACATGCTCCAACACAGTTCCATCTGTGCTTGTGGAAAACACCGGAAATCCCCCCCTCTCCCCTCACTCTCTCCCCTCCCCTCTCTGCTCTCCCCTCCCTTCCCACACTCTCCCCTCCCCTGTCTGTTTTCCCCTCCCACACCCTCCCCCCTCCCCTCTCTCTGCTCTGCTCCCTCATCTCCTCCCTTCCTGACCCCCAGTCAACTCAGCAGAGGTATTTATTACAATAATACTCCACATTCTTGTCAAGGTCACCCCCCCAGATCTCAGTCGGGGGGGAGGGGCAGAAGCAGAACATGATAAGCAACTCTCTCTCTCTCCTCTCTCTCCTCCCTGTCTCCCCCTCCCTGTCTCCCCCTCCCTGTCTCCCCCCTCCCTGTCTCCCCCTCCTCTCTCGTCCTGGACAAACAACCTCTTGTCTTTACGTCAGTCTGGAGGACATGCAACAAACAAGGCCCCGGAACTCTTCTAAGACCACACAAACACACACACTTACTCACACAGACACACACAGACACACACCACACTTACTCACTCACTCAGACACACACTCACAAGGGTCAAGAGGGTTCCATGGAGATAAGCTGCACTGTAGTACCCATGGTAACCTACTCCAGCAAGGTCATGAATAAGAAAACAGTATATTTAAGGGTGAGAAACCCTGAGAGGGGTTAGGAAAGGAGAGGGAGGTGAAGGAGGAGAGGAGGGAGTAGGAACAATAAGGAGATGGAGGGAAAGAGGGCCCCAGACACCAGCTGGAGGACAAGTTCAGGGTTGTTCCATTCAACATTGTGTGGAGACGTAGCTTCCTGCTTCCTGCTCTGTAGCAGGAGCACTCTCCTCTGGCTGTCCCCTGGAAGGAGAACGCTTCCTGTTGGTTTACAAACAACATCACCAAGCCTGCGATGTCTCTCTGTCTCTCTGTCTCTCTCTCAGAGAGCGGGACAGAGAGCAGGACAGAGAGCAGGACAGAGAGCGGGACAGAGAGGAGGACAGAGAGACAGAGGAGGCAGGGGGACAGAGAGCAGGACAGGGTTTAGGAGGCAGGGGGACAGAGAGCAGGACAGGGTTTAGGAGGCAGGGGGACAGAGAGCAGGACAGGGTTTAGGAGGCAGGGGGACAGAGAGCAGGACAGGGTTTAGGAGGCAGGGGGACAGAGAGCAGGACAGGGTTTAGGAGGCAGGGGGACAGAGAGCAGGACAGGATTTAGGAGGCAGGGGGACAGAGAGCAGGACAGGGTTTAGGAGGCAGGGGGACAGAGAGCAGGACAGGGTTTAGGAGGCAGGGGGACAGAGATCAGGACAGGGTTTAGGAGGCAGGGGGACAGAGATCAGGACAGGGTTTAGGAGGCAGGGGGACAGAGATCAGGACAGGGTTTAGGAGGCAGGGGGACGTGCTGGCTGGACAGGGTTTAGGAGGCAGGGGGACGTGCTGGCTGGACAGGGTTTAGGAGGCAGGGGGACAGAGAGCTGGACAGGGTTTAGGAGGCAGGGGGACGTGCTGGCTGGACAGGGTTTAGGAGGCAGGGGGACGTGCTGGCTGGACAGGGTTTAGGAGGCAGGGGGACGTGCTGGCTGGACAGGGTTTAGGAGGCAGGGGGACGTGCTGGCTGGACAGGGTTTAGGAGGCAGGGGGACGTGCTGGCTGGACAGGGTTTAGGAGGCAGGGGGACAGAGATCAGGACAGGGTTTAGGAGGCAGGGGGACGTGCTGGCTGGACAGGGTTTAGGAGGCAGGGGGACGTGCTGACTGGACAGGGTTTAGGAGGCAGGGGGACGTGCTGGCTGGACAGGGTTTAGGAGGCAGGGGGACGTGCTGGCTGGACAGGGTTTAGGAGGCAGGGGGACGTGCTGGCTGGACAGGGTTTAGGAGGCAGGGGGACAGAGAGCTGGACAGGGTTTAGGAGGCAGGGGGACGTGCTGGCTGGACAGGGTTTAGGAGGCAGGGGGACGTGCTGGCTGGACAGGGTTTAGGAGGCAGGGGGACGTGCTGGCTGGACAGGGTTTAGGAGGCAGGGGGACGTGCTGGCTGGACAGGGTTTAGGAGGCAGGGGGACGTGCTGGCTGGACAGGGTTTAGGAGGCAGGGGGACGTGCTGGCTGGACAGGGTTTAGGAGGCAGGGGGACAGAGAGCTGGACAGGGTGTAGGAGGCAGGGGGACGTGCTGGCTGGACAGGGTTTAGGAGGCAGGGGGACATGCTGGCTGGACAGGGTTTAGGAGGCAGGGGGACGTGCTGGCTGGACAGGGTTTAGGAGGCAGGGGGACGTGCTGGCTGGACAGGGTTTAGGAGGCAGGGGGACGTGCTGGCTGGACAGGGTTTAGGAGGCAGGGGGACGTGCTGGCTGGACAGGGTTTAGGAGGCAGGGGGACAGAGAGCAGGACAGGGTTTAGGAGGCAGGGGGACGTGCTGGCTGGACAGGGTTTAGGAGGCAGGGGGACGTGCTGGCTGGACAGGGTTTAGGAGGCAGGGGGACGTGCTGGCTGGACAGGGTTTAGGAGGCAGGGGGACGTGCTGGCTGGACAGGGTTAGGAGGCAGGGGGACGTGCTGGCTGGACAGGGTTTAGGAGGCAGGGGGACGTGCTGGCTGGACAGGGTTTAGGAGGCAGGGGGACGTGCTGGCTGGACAGGGTTTAGGAGGCAGGGGGACAGAGAGCTGGACAGGGTTTAGGAGGCAGGGGGACGTGCTGGCTGGACAGGGTTTAGGAGGCAGGGGGACGTGCTGGCTGGACAGGGTTTAGGAGGCAGGGGGACGTGCTGGCTGGACAGGGTTTAGGAGGCAGGGGGACGTGCTGGCTGGACAGGGTTTAGGAGGCAGGGGGACGTGCTGGCTGGACAGGGTTTAGGAGGCAGGGGGACGTGCTGGCTGGACAGGGTTTAGGAGGCAGGGGGACGTGCTGGCTGGACAGGGTTTAGGAGGCAGGGGGACGTGCTGGCTGGACAGGGTTTAGGAGGCAGGGGGACGTGCTGGCTGGACAGGGTTTAGGAGGCAGGGGGACGTGCTGGCTGGACAGGGTTTAGGAGGCAGGGGGACGTGCTGACTGGACAGGGTTTAGGAGGCAGGGGGACGTGCTGGCTGGACAGGGTTTAGGAGGCAGGGGGACGTGCTGACTGGACAGGGTTTAGGAGGCAGGGGGACGTGCTGGCTGGACAGGGTTTAGGAGGCAGGGGACGTGCTGGCTGGACAGGGTTTAGGAGGCAGGGGGACGTGCTGGCTGGACAGGGTTTAGGAGGCAGGGGGACAGAGATCAGGACAGGGTTTAGGAGGCAGGGGGACAGAGAGCAGGACAGGGTTTAGGAGGCAGGGGGACAGAGAGCAGGACAGGGTTTAGGAGGCAGGGGGACAGAGAGCAGGACAGGGTTTAGGAGGCAGGGGGACGTGCTGGCAGGACAGGGTTTAGGAGGCAGGGGGACGTGCTGGCAGGACAGGGTTTAGGAGGCAGGGGGACGTGCTGGCTGGACAGGGTTTAGGAGGCAGGGGGACGTGCTGGCTGGACAGGGTTTAGGAGGCAGGGGGACAGAGATCAGGACAGGGTTTAGGAGGCAGGGGGACGTGCTGGCTGCCATGTCTGTGCCAGCTCCCAGGAGACAGGGAGCTTCAGCTATTTATAACTGTGGATCCATCTTCCTGTTTCCTGTTCTGCTGCAGAGCCTCTGGAGGGAGGCACACCCAGAGGGAGGCACACCCAGCCCACTGAGAGACACCCAGCCCACTGAGACAGAGCCAGGCTCCAGGCTCCAGGCTCCAGGCTCCAGGCTCCAGGCTCCAGGCTCCAGCCTCCAGCCTCCAGCCTCCAGCCTCCAGACAGGGACCTCCCTGTCCATCAGGCTCTACAGGACAGGCCCCTCCCTGTCCATCAGGCTCTACAGGACAGGGCCCCTCCTCCCTGTCCATCAGGCTCTACAGGACAGGCCCCTCCTCCCTGTCTATCAGGCTCTACAGGACAGGCCCCTCCCTGTCCATCAGGCTCTACAGGACAGGCCCCTCCTCCCTGTCCATCAGGCTCTACAGGACAGGCCCCTCCTCCCTGTCCATCAGGCTCTACAGGACAGGCCCCTTCTCCCTGTCCATCAGGCTCTACAGGACAGGCCCCTCCTCCCTGTCCATCAGGCTCTACAGGACAGGCCCCTCCTCCCTGTCCATCAGGCTCTACAGGACAGGCCCCTCCTCCCTGTCCATCAGGTTCTACAGGACAGGCCCTCTCTCTGACAGACAGACACATGGGGGGGAGAGAGAGGATGTCTATGGTAACTGTCTGATCAGACCACAGAAATGACAGATACAGAAAGCCCCCCTCCCCCCCCACTCCCTAAACCCCATAAAGCCCCTCTGCATGTCGTTCAGCAGGGGGGGACGGTCACCATGGAGACAGAGGGGTAAGAGTCCTGAACTGTCCTCTCACTGCCCAGTCTACCTGCCTTGAGGAGACAGGAACAAGCCTGATGCTACCCTGTTGTTCTTCCAGAACGGGTCAAAACACACTGCTGAGATCTGGGACCTGGACACGGAGAGGAAACTCCTGTTAACGCTCTCGCTCCTCCCTTCTCCCTCCTCCCTCTCTCTGGATCTAGGACCACCTCTGTCCCTCTCCCACTCCCTTCTCCCTCTCCCTTCTCCCTCTCCCTTCTCCCTTCTCCCTTCTCCCACTCCCTCTCCCCCTCCCTCCTCCTTCTCCCTGGATCTAGGACCACCTCTGTCTCTCTCCCTCTCCTTCATTCTTTCTTGTGCAGCAAGTAGGAACATTCTGAGAAGCCTTCCCTCCCGTTACCGGCCCTGGTGGTAACCATAGCTACAACTGTTCAACAGAGCTCTTCCAGTGAGGGGGGCAGATTCCTCTCCTACGGGAGGCTGTTTCAACATCCACCAATTGCAGAAGAGACAAAAAAAAATGAAAAAAACTCTACATAGAAAAAAAGTCAATTATGAAACCGCTTACTTCGGCTAATAAACAGTTCATGCATGGAACACTCAGCTCTCCCCTCCCCCTGTTCTCTTGCTCTCCCCTCCCCCTGTTCTCTTGCTCTCTCCATCCCTCCATCTCATTTCCCCCCTCTCTCCAAGGTGCATTTAATCATGGCCGCATTTTCACAATCCCTGATAGAGTGTCCTTGTGGACGGATCAGAACATGTGACAATGGGCTTCACAGTCTGGGCTCCCTCCCTCCCCCCTCGCTCTCCCCCTCGCTCTCCCCCTCGCTCTCCCCCTCGCTCTCTCTCTCCGCTTCCAGGAAACAGGATTCCTCAGGTCTGTCAGGGGGCTGGAAGCAGGGAACAAATGAGGAATCCCTCTCTCTCTCCTCAGGGGGAGGTCTCCCTCTCTCTCTCTCTCTCTCTCCCTCTCTCCTCAGGGGGAGGTCTCCCTCTCTCTCTCTCTCTCTCTCTCTCCTCAGGGGGAGGTCTCCCTCTCTCTCTCTCCTCAGGGGGAGGTCTCCCTCTCTCTCCCTCTCTCTCTCTCTCCTCAGGGGGAGGTCTCCCTCTCTCTCTCTCCCTCTCTCTCTCCTCAGGGGGAGGTTCTCCCTCTCTCTCCCTCTCTCTCTCCTCAGGGGGAGGTCTCCCTCTCTCTCCCTCTCTCTCCCTCTCTCTCTCCTCAGGGGGAGGTCTCCCTCTCTCTCCCTCTCTCTCTCCTCAGGGGGAGGTCTCCCTCTCTCTCCCTCTCTCTCTCCTCAGGGGGAGGTCTCCCTCTCTCTCTCTCCTCAGGGGAGGTCTCCCCTCTCTCTCTCTCTCTCTCTCTCTCCTCAGGGGGAGGTCTCCCTCTCTCTCCCTCTCTCTCTCCTCAGGGGGAGGTCTCCCTCTCTCTCCCTCTCTCTCCTCCTCAGGGGGAGGTCTCCCTCTCTCTCTCCTCAGGGGGAGGTCTCCCTCTCTCTCTCCTCAGGGGGAGGTGTCCCTCTCTCTCTCTCCCTCTCTCTCTCCTCAGGGGGAGGTCTCCCTCTCTCTCTCTCCTCAGGGGGAGGTCTCCCTCTCTCTCTCCTCAGGGGGAGGTGTCCCTCTCTCTCTCTCCCTCTCTCTCTCTCCTCAGGGGGAGGTCTCCCTCTCTCTCTCCTCAGGGGGAGGTCTCCCTCTCTCTCTCCTCAGGGGGAGGTCTCCCTCTCTCTCCCTCTCTCTCCCTCTCTCTCTCCTCAGGGGGAGGTCTCCCTCTCTCTCCCTCTCTCTCCCTCTCTCTCTCCTCAGGGGGAGGTCTCCCTCTCTCTCCCTCTCTCTCTCCTCAGGGGGAGGTCTCCCTCTCTCTCTCCTCAGGGGGAGGTCTCCCTCTCTCTCCCTCTCTCTCTCCTCAGGGGGAGGTCTCCCTCTCTCTCCCTCTCTCTCTCCTCAGGGGGAGGTCTCCCTCTCTCTCTCTCCTCAGGGGGAGGTCTCCCTCTCTCTCCCTCTCTCTCTCCTCAGGGGGAGGTCTCCCTCTCTCTCCCTCTCTCTCTCCTCAGGGGGAGGTCTCCCTCTCTCTCCCTCTCTCTCTCCTCAGGGGGAGGTCTCCCTCTCTCTCTCCTCAGGGGGAGGTCTCCCTCTCTCTCCCTCTCTCTCTCCTCAGGGGGAGGTCTCCCTCTCTCTCCCTCTCTCTCTCCTCAGGGGGAGGTCTCCCTCTCTCTCCCTCTCTCTCTCCTCAGGGGGAGGTCTCCCTCTCTCTCCCTCTCTCTCCCTCTCTCTCTCCTCAGGGGGAGGTCTCCCTCTCTCTCCCTCTCTCTCTCCTCAGGGGGAGGTCTCCCTCTCTCTCTCTCCCTCTCTCTCTCCTCAGGGGGAGGTCTCCCTCTCTCTCTCCTCAGGGGGAGGTCTCCCTCTCTCTCCCTCTCTCTCTCCTCAGGGGGAGGTCTCCCTCTCTCTCCCTCTCTCTCTCCTCAGGGGGAGGTCTCCCTCTCTCTCTCTCCCTCTCTCCTCAGGGGGAGGTCTCCCTCTCTCTCCCTCTCTCTCTCCTCAGGGGGAGGTCTCCCTCTCTCTCCCTCTCTCTCTCCTCAGGGGGAGGTCTCCCTCTCTCTCCCTCTCTCTCTCCTCAGGGGGAGGTCTCCCTCTCTCTCTCTCCCTCTCTCTCTCCTCAGGGGGAGGTCTCCCTCTCTCTCCCTCTCTCTCTCCTCAGGGGGAGGTCTCCCTCTCTCTCCCTCTCTCTCTCCTCAGGGGGAGGTCTCCCTCTCTCTCTCTCCCTCTCTCTCTCCTCAGGGGGAGGTCTCCCTCTCTCTCTCTCCCTCTCTCTCTCTCCTCAGGGGGAGGTCTCCCTCTCTCTCCCTCTTCTCTCCTCAGGGGGTGGTCTCCCTCTCTCTCCCTCTCTCTCTCCTCAGGGGGAGGTCTCCCTCTCTCTCTCTCCCTCTCTCTCTCCTCAGGGGGAGGTCTCCCTCTCTCTCCCTCTTTCTCTCCTCAGGGGGTGGTCTCCCTCTCTCTCTCTCCCTCTCTCTCTCCTCAGGGGGAGGTCTCCCTCTCTCTCTCTCCCTCTCTCTCTCCTCAGGGGGAGGTCTCCCCTCTCTCTCTCCTCAGGGGGAGGTCTCCCTCTCTCTCCCTCTCTCTCTCCTCAGGGGGAGGTCTCCCTCTCTCTCCCTCTCTCTCTCCTCAGGGGGAGGTCTCCCTCTCTCTCCCTCTCTCCTCAGGGGGAGGTCTCCCTCTCTCTCCCTCTCTCTCTCCTCAGGGGGAGGTCTCCCTCTCTCTCTCCTCAGGGGGAGGTCTCCCTCTCTCTCCCTCTCTCTCTCTCCTCAGGGGGAGGTCTCCCTCTCTCTCTCCTCAGGGGGAGGTCTCCCTCTCTCTCCCTCTTTCTCTCCTCAGGGGGAGGTCTCCCTCTCTCTCCCTCTCTCTCTCCTCAGGGGGAGGTCTCCCTCTCTCTCTCTCCCTCTCTCCCTCTCTCCTCAGGGGGAGGTCTCCCTCTCTCTCCCTCTCTCTCTCCTCAGGGGGTGGTCTCCCTCTCTCTCTCCTCAGGGGGAGGTCTCCCTCTCTCTCCCTCTCTCTCTCCTCAGGGGGAGGTCTCCCTCTCTCTCCCTCTCTCTCTCCCTCTCTCTCTCCTCAGGGGGAGGTCTCCCTCTCTCTCCCTCTCTCTCTCCTCAGGGGGAGGTCTCCCTCTCTCTCCCTCTCTCTCTCCTCAGGGGGAGGTCTCCCTCTCTCTCTCTCTCTCCTCAGGGGGAGGTCTCCCTCTCTCTCCCTCCTCAGGGGGAGGTCTCTCCTGGACTTCACCTATCAAGCATTGCACAGTCAGTTAAGAAAGCTTTATTGCTTGCGGTGGGCCCACATGAAGACAAAAACATCACACGCCATTGTGATGCTAGCATGTTGCGCTAGCTACCTATTTAAACAGAACCTCTCTTCACAGACATTGGTTCATACAACTGTCACATGGCTCTCCTTTCATTGGCTCCCTTGAATAGACCTTGCGTGAGTGTGTGCGTGTACTGTATTTTTGGGGAAATAAGCCACACCCCCCCAGAATAAGAACTTTGAGTTTGTAAATCGGAGTATAAACCGCACTGGAATATAAACTTCACTTTCATTACGAATCATTCCTCTTTCAAATAATAAGCCCCCGTTCTCAAGTGTTGAGAATTAGATCTCTACAGACCGCTGCACGGTAAGTGCGTGTGTGCGCTCTCTGACCACTCTAAGCTTGACCATATGATTAACATATTTTCTGGCCAGCAGCAGCGTGTGGCATTATGGCCAGCAGCAGCGTGTGGTATTATGGCCAGCAGCAGCGTGTGGTATTATGGCCAGCAGCAGTGTGTGGTATTATGGCCAGCAGCAGCGTGTGGTATTATGGCCAGCAGCAGCGTGTGGTATTATGGCCAGCAGCAGCGTGTGGTATTATGGCCAGCAGCAGCGTGTGGTATTATGGCCAGCAGCAGCGTGTGGTATTATGGCCAGCAGCAGCGTGTGGTATTATGGCCAGCAGCAGTGTGTGGTATTATGGCCAGCAGCAGTGTGTGGTATTATGGCCAGCAGCAACGTGTGGTATTATGGCCAGCAGCAGTGTGTGGTATTATGGCCAGCAGCAGTGTGTGGTATTATGGCCAGCAGCAACGTGTGGTATTATGGCCAGCAGCAGTGTGTGGTATTATGGCCAGCAGCAGTGTGTGGTATTATGGCCAGTAGCAGTGTGTGGTATTATGGCCAGCAGCAGCGTGTGGTATTATGGCCAGCAGCAACGTGTGGTATTATGGCCAGCAGCAGCGTGTGGTATTATGGCCAGCAGCAGCGTGTGGTATTATGGCCAGCAGCAGCATGTGGTATTATGGCCAGCAGCAGCGTGTGGTATTATGGCCAGCAGCAGTGTGTGGTAGCTCAGCGTCACGTTTGGTCAGGTTCCTTCACAGTGTGGGAGCAAACGTAGGTCCAAGTTACAGGAGGCTAGACTAGCTCCATATCAGGGGACTCTCTTTGCTAAGCTGTCACCAGAATGAAAAATAGCATACCCTTACATACCCACATATACCCTTGTATACCCTACATACCCTTACATACCCACGTATACCCTTGTATACCTTACATACCCTTACATACCCTTACATACCCTCGTATACCCTACAAACCCTTGTATACCCTACATACCCTTATATACCCTTGTATACCCTACATACCCTTATATACCCTTGTATACCCTACATACCCTTATATACCATGTATACCCTACATACCCTTACATACCCTTACATACCCTACATACCCTTACCCTCGTATACCCTACATACCCCTACATACCTTCGTATACCCTACATACCCTCGTATACCCTACATACCCCTACATACCCTCGTATACCCTACATACCCTCGTATACCCTACATACCCCTGTAAAGCCTTATACGTGACTTGCTTTCTGGGTAGCAGGTGTGTGCTCAGTCACCAAGCAGGCCTGAAGAGAGAAGTTAGAGGAGAGCTGCCTAGCTACCGGGCCTCATCCCCCCCCCCTCCCCCTGTGGTGGGTGGAATGTTCTGGAACATGCTGGGGGCCAGCTAGGGAGTGTGACGAGCATGTGAGGGGGGAGGGGAGACCATCAAAGGCAGCCCAGAACATGTGTGAGCTGAGGGGCTGTCGGAGCTGTCTGGGGGAGAACAGAGACGCCAGGAGAGCAGCGTCAGCCTGACCAGGAAGTCAACATGACTGTGCTGGACGTTCACCAACACAGAGATCAGGCCTGCAGAGGTGTGAAGCACAGCAGCACCCTGGTCAGGCTACCCTGACACAGCCTCACACAGGCCTCTAGGATGACTCACCCTGGACTCACCTAGGATGACTCACCCCCACACCCTGCCCACCCCTCTGCAGGCCCCACACCCCTCCCAGCCTGTGGAACCGTGCTGACAACCAGGAGTCCTGGAGGAACATCCTGGCTGGGAGAACAACATCGACTTAGTCATCCTGGCTGTGAGTGGATGTGATGTGAGGAACAGCTCTAACACTTCTTACCTGAAACTGAGGGCTCCCATTTCAATTCCACACCTTCTGACGCATGTTCACAGTCACAGACACACACACACACATCTGGTGTCAGACGGCTCCTTCACAAGCCAGCATACTTAAGATGACAAGTAGCTGCTATTTACCATGCAGACACTTACTGCTGATAGCAAACAAGAGGCAGAGTAGACACATCTGTCCCCATGTCTGCAGAGAAGATGAATGAAGGGGTCACGTTACCAACGCCTTCTGGGAGGAGGGAGGGAGGAGGGAGGGCCCAGACTGTGAAGCCCATCGTCACATGTTCTGATCCGTCTGAGGGGGGAGGGAGGGAGCCCAGACTCCTGCTTCTGGAACCAGACAACCTTACACCAGATCTTACACCAGACCCTGGACTGATCTGATCTTACACCAGACCCTGGACTGATCTGATCTTACACCAGACCCTGGACTGATCTGATCTTACACCAGACCCTGGACTGGTCTGATCTTACACCAGACCCTGGACTGGCCTGATCTTACACCAGACCCTGGACTGGCCTGATCTTACACCAGACCCTAGACTGGCCAGATCTTACACCAGACCCTGGACTGATCTTACACCAGACCCTGGACTGGCCTGATCTTACACCAGACCCTGGACTGGCCTGATCTTACACCAGACCCTGGACTGGCCTGATCTTACACCAGACCTTGGACTGATCTGATCTTACACCAGACCCTGGACTGGCCTGATCTTACACCAGACCCTGGACTGGCCTGATCTTACACCAGACCCTGGACTGGCCTGATCTTACACCAGACCCTGGACTGGCCAGATCTTACACCAGACCCTGGACTGATCTTACACCAGACCCTAGACTGGCCTGATCTTACACCAGACCCTGGCCTGATCTTACACCAGACCCTGGCCTGGCCTGATCTTACACCAGACCCTGGCCTGATCTTACACCAGACCCTGGCCTGATCTTACACCAGACCCTGGACTGGCCTGATCTTACACCAGACCCTGGACTGGCCTGATCTTACACCAGACCCTGGCCTGATCTTACACCAGACCCTGGCCTGATCTTACACCAGACCCTGGAATGCATCATTCCTCCAAGTGAGGGAGTTGAGCTTAATGAACGATTAATTGCATTTGCGATTAATATCGCGAAACTCAGATTCCATTTTGTAATCGCAAAGGCTCACGTGACACGCGAGAGTAACGCAGTTTGCAGACGAAGGATCAATTTTGCACGTTAGTCTTTACCTTGACCTGTACGATGGCCTCAGGCTCGACAGAACCTGACACTACAGACACTTTGCCAATTTTGCCTTTAAAAAAGATGCTTCGCAGTGTCAAGTATTGTGCAAAACCTGACTTGCTAACGTTGCTACCTAACGGGGCAACACCACTAACCTAATTCGTCCCTAAAAAAACACCACAAGCCAAGTGCGATGCATAGCTAACATGCTGAACACCAGTGTGTCAAATAAGCCAAACAACAACCAACAGGATTGATCACTGATCGAAATGTTTCAAAGCCTTAACTCCATCATGTACTACTAAATTACTCAAGCAGTAACAGCGTTCATCACGAAAGATATGATGCCCCTCAGTGGTACACATACGGATCACTATGGCTGTCAGTGCCATTATGTTTCTGTTAGGCTACCTACTGTATCATAGATGTTCAGACAGTGTTTTTGTTCTTTTAAGAATCAACCTTTAGATGCGTGAGTTCTAAATATTTCCGACTGTCTCCACAGTGCAAGTTATTTTTCCGAAACAGTAGCTAGCTAGCTTTAGTTAAGAAAGTGCAACTAAAGCTTACGTTTCTGGCCTATACGTTTAGCTTTGATCTACCAAAATATTTTTGATGAGGTAGGCTACAGGCGGTATGTTCTCCTTAGTTTTTCTGAACTTTGTGTGTTATGTTGCTGACTGGAGATCAGTAGGCTAGTATATATCTATCTTAATAATACTATATTAATAGTAATGAGATGGCTGAACCCTGATGTCATGACAGACAGGGGAGCTACATGTAGGGCCCTTGGAAAACCGAACCAAAATGGCATGCTCTTGAATCATTTATAGCTTGTGCATTTTTAACTGCTAATATAAAATAGAGATGACTCACTTGTTTTCACTCTCTCCCTGCTCTCGTCCTCCCCCTCTCCTCCCCCTCTCCTCCCCCCTCTCCTCCCCCCTCCCCTCCTCTGTATGAGCAGCACAGAAACACACACTTGGTGAGTTCCGAGGTCAGTGCGGGGGAGCCCCGAGAGCCCAGCAGCTTAGCTAGCCACCGTCAACATCATGACGAAGGAATCTTCTGGAAGATGACGTACCTTCTCTGACCAGCTGCTGCTGACACCTGAAATCAGCTGTTAAAAGCAGGGGAGGTACAATGAACCTAGCAATTTTAACTTGAGTTTGAAAGGATTCAAAATATCCCAGGCCCCTCCCTTCAAAGCCAATCCTCCAAAATGAACACTTGACTACTGCCGGGACGCATGTATGTAGACAGACAATTAGCCCGTCCAATCATTGCATTTGGTCCGAATGCCGTCCAATCATGAGTGCCGATCTGACCTTGATGATGGTCGTGTCTATCACAGTCCTGCGACGCCCACAGATATTGGACTGATTTTACTGTCAGATCTTTTGATGTATTGGTTGCTGTCAGAATGTGAAGTTTATTTCAGCAAATATGACAAAAAGTGCTTCTCAACAACATGACCTACCCTGCCTTTTATGTGGACATGAGTGTCCTGAGCAGCTAAAGAGCTGGTATTATGTGACCGTCTGCATGACTGAGCACTTGGTGTAGTTGCTGTGAGGTGCTGAGGGCTGCCATGCAGACAGTCATCATCACTCTGCTGGTGTCCCCTCCCTCCCAACATGATCCCTCCTGTAATACCAGATCTTTCTCAAGACTTTAAACCTCAACAGAGCTCAGGAAAGGGCAATAAAACTAACCACACACCACACAGCTGTCAAATCCCAGTCTGGCCTACCTAAGTGGTCCGAACAGCCGTTGGCTAACAGCGAAGACCTTCTTTCTGTCTTTCTACTCAGTTAAACTGAGAGAGGAGGGGATCAGGGATCAGGTGGCTGAGCGGTTAGGGAATCGGGAATAGTAGGGAGTAGGGAATAGTAATCTGAGGGTTGCCAGTTCGATTCCTGGCCGAGATATTATGATGTGTCCTTGGGCAAGGCACTTCACCCTACTTGCCTTGAGGAAATGTCCATGTCCCTAGCCTGTGTGTGTGTGTGTGTGTAAATCTGCCTGACAGTAGTTTAGGCTTGTCCAAGATAACACTCAGGAACAAAGGGACACAAGAGGTCCACAAATCAGCTCCCTCAGCCTCCACGCACGCACACACACACACACACACCACACACACACACACACACACACACACACACCATGACACCTCTACAAACACACACACACACTATCTCTCTCACAAGCATGTTCAAACGTCTCAGACATTTATACCACCAAGCTAGAGCCTCTCTCCACCCTCCACCACACACAGCAGATAAGAACAGAGCATATCTCTCTCTCAGTCAGTCAGCCAACCTGCTCCAGTCCTCCCCCGCTCCTCCCCCCCTCCTCCCCCGCTCCTCCCCCCTCTCCTCCCCCGCTCCTCCCCCCCTCTCCCCCGCTCCTCCCCTGTCTTGCTACTCACGCAGAGGAGAAATGAGGCGCGCTGGAAATCTGCTGGGCTGACAATGGAGGACAGCAGCTGTGACTGAACAAGGGCTTTCAGGGGCTGAATTAGCAGGGCGAGCGAGTCTCATAGCTCCTATCCTCTCTCTCTCTCTCTAGCTCCTACCCTCTCTCTCTCTCTCTAGCTCATACCCTCTCTCTCTCTAGCACTACCCTCTCTCTCTCTCTAGCTCCTACCCTCTCTCTCTCTCCAGCTCTACCTCTCTTTCTGTAGCTCCTACCCTCTCTCTCTCTCTCTAGCTCATACCCTCTCTCTCTCTAGCACTACCCTCTCTCTCTCTCTAGCTCATACCCTCTCTCTCTCTAGCACTACCCTCCCTCTCTCTTGCTCCTACCCTCTCTCTCTCTAGCTCCTACCCCCCTCTCTCTAGCTCCTACCCTCTCTCTCTCTCTAGCTCCTACCCTCTCTCTCTCTCTAGCTCCTACCCTCTCTCTCTCTCTAGCTCCTACCCCCTCTCTCTAGCTCCTACTCTCTCTCTCTCTCTAGCTCCTACCCTCTCTCTCTCTCTCTAGCTCCTACCCTCTCTCTCTCTCTAGCTCCTACCCTCTCTCTCTCTCTAGCTCCTACCCTCTCTCTCTCTAGCTCCTACCCTCTCTCTCTCTCTAGCTCCTACCCTCTCTCTCTCTAGCTCCTACCCTCTCTCTCTCTCTAGCTCATACTCTCTCTCTCTACAGCTCCTACCCTCTCTCTCTCTCTAGCTCCTACCCTCTCTCTCTCTCTAGCTCCTACCCTCTCTCTCTCTCTAGCTCCTACCCTCTCTCTCTCTCTAGCTCCTACCCCTCTCTCTCTAGCTCCTACCCTCTCTCTCTCTAGCTCCTACCCTCTCTCTCTCTCTACTCATACTCTCTCTCTCTACAGCTCCTACCCTCTCTCTCTCTCTCTCTCTAGCTCCTACCCTCTCTCTCTCTCTCTAGCTCCTACCCTCTCTCTCTCTCTAGCTCCTACCCCTCTCTCTCTCTCTAGCTCCTACCCTCTCTCTCTCTCTAGCTCCTACCCTCTCTCTCTCTCTCTAGCTCCTACCCTCTCTCTCTCTAGCTCCCACCCTCTCCCCCTCGGCTGGCCCCCTCCCCCACGCCTTGCTGCACACACTCATTCCAGACATGCTACTTGCAGTGCTGGGAGACAGGGAGGAGGGAGAGCCAAGGGGGAGAGGAGGGGGGGCAGGCCCTGAAAGAGCTCTGTTTCATCCAGCTCTGTTTCATCCAGCTCTGAGATCGTTTCCCCAGGCCTGGCCGCCTGCCTCAGGATCCATCCAGCTCTCCGGCAACGACTCCACAGGCCTGAAACGCTTCCTGAACACTCGCTAACCACACACTTGTTCTATTACAGCAAGAGCTTACTTCTTAAGACTGTGAAATATGCATGATTAAAACTTCCTGATGAGGTTAGTGAAACATGAAGCTCCTCTGTGAGATGAACCTGAAGCAGATTACCAGACAGATTACACTGGTAACAGTGAGGTAAAAGTCCTGTACGCAGGAGGAGGGCTGTGAGGTAACAGTCCAGTACGTAGGAGGAGGGCTGTGAGGTAACAGTCCAGTACGTAGGAGGAGGGCTGTGAGGTAACAGTCCTGTATGCAGGAGGAGGGCTGTGAGGTAACAGTCCTGTACGCAGGAGGAGGGCTGTGAGGTAACAGTCCTATAGTGCTCCACAGCCCTGACCAGGGAGCTGGCTCCAGATAATCCTGGTTCAACATGGCAGGCCAGGATTATGCCACGCTGGAGGGTTTACAGCCATGGCAACACTCAGACTGAGATGTGAGAGATTACCTCAGGGAGGAATGTGTTCAAATAATGAGAGACATAACATGGCACTGCAGCTGTTTACCAGAGAGGAGGGGCAAGGAGAAGGAAGAGTGTGTGTGTGTGTGTGTGTGTGTGTGCAAGGAGTGAGAGGTGTGTGTGTTTGTGTATGTGTAGTGGGGGTAGGGTGGTAATAACACTGTCTGTTCAGAAGGGATTCCCCACATCTCAACATAGCAGCTAACCTCTGGGATCCTGGCTTCCACACTATAAAAGGCCTTTAGCACCTCCTGAGGCCTGTTTCCAGGCTGGGGGCCAGGGGCTGGGGGCCGGGGGCCAGGGGCTAACCTCTCCACCATTCCCAAGCGTCCTCCCAGAGCCAGCTCTCCCAGGCGCAGCACAGGAGACAGGCGTCCCTTAGGACCCCAGTGTGACCTCCAGGAGGAACAGCAGAGTGCCCAGCAGCCTGCAGAAACACCTGCTAGGTCCAGGAACACCTGCTAGGTCCAGACACACCTGCTAGGTCCAGACACACCTGCTAGGTCCAGGAACACCTGCTAGGTCCAGGCACACCTGCTAGGTCCAGAAACACTTGCTAGGTCCAGAACACTTGCTAGGTCCAGACACACCTGCTAGGTCCAGACACACCTGCTAGGTCCAGAAACACTTGCTAGGTCCAGAAACACTTGCTAGGTCCAGGAACACCTGCTAGGTCCAGACACACCTGCTAGGTCCAGAAACACTTGCTAGGTCCAGAAACACTTGCTAGGTCCAGACACACCTGCTAGGTCCAGACACACCTGCTAGGTCCAGAAACACCTGCTAGGTCCAGACACACCTGCTAGGTCCAGACACACCTGCTAGGTCCAGACACACCTGCTAGGTCCAGAAACACTTGCTAGGTCCAGACACACCTGCTAGGTCCAGACACACCTGCTAGGTCCAGACACACCTGCTAGGTCCAGACACACCTGCTAGGTCCAGACACACCTGCTAGGTCCAGAAACACCTGCTAGGTCCAGACACACCTGCTAGGTCCAGACACACCTGCTAGGTCCAGACACACCTGCTAGGTCCAGAAACACTTGCTAGGTCCAGACACACCTGCTAGGTCCAGACACACCTGCTAGGTCCAGACACTCCTGCTAGGTCCAGACACACCTGCTAGGTCCAGACACACCTGCTAGGTCCAGACAAACCTGCTAGGTCCAGACACACCTGCTAGGTCCAGAAACACTTTCTAGGTCCAGAAACACTTGCTAGGTCCAGACACACCTGCTAGGTCCAGACACACCTGCTAGGTCCAGACACACCTGCTAGGTCCAGAAAAACTTGCTAGGTCCAGAAACACTTGCTAGGTCCAGACACACCTGCTAGGTCCATACCCACCTGCTAGGTCCAGAAACACTTGCTAGGTCCAGAAACACTTGCTAGGTCCAGACACACCTGCTAGGTCCATACCCACCTGCTAGGTCCAGAAACACTTGCTAGGTCCAGAAACACCTGCTAGGTCCAGACACACCTGCTAGGTCCAGACACACCTACTAGGTCCAGAAACACTTGCTAGGTCCAGAAACACTTGCTAGGTCCAGACACACCTGCTAGGTCCATACCCACCTGCTAGGTCCAGAAACACTTGCTAGGTCCAGAAACACTTGCTAGGTCCAGACACACCTGCTAGGTCCAGACACACCTGCTAGGTCCAGACACACCTGCTAGGTCCAGAAACACATGCTAGGTCCAGGAATACCACAGCAGACTAGAGAGCAAGAAACACAGTTGCTTTCTACCTACACTCATCTACCTAAACACACCTCTCTACCTACACATTCTGGCTAAAGTCTTGGTGAAGCATAATGCAGAGATGCTGAGATGTGTGAACTCCCAGAGGCTTCCTTTGCGCTCTGCCTGACAGGACGTCCTGTCTCAGAGACAGTCTGGGGGAGCTGGGACGACCACGTCAGCAGAACTGTCTCACCTCCCAAAGCACCCACACTGAGAGACGCCATGCACGACAGGATCTTGGGCAGCATGACTTAGCCTTCTAATCGGAACGTTTAAAAAGTGTCATTATTTGTTCTGGGTACAAACTGCTTCTGAGCAGTAATAATTTATTAACCAAATTAAGGGCGATTAGAGGTTTTACAAAACCGTATAAAGCTGTGAGATTAAGAGAGCAGGAAGCAGGGTTCTGGAGCCAGGCTAGTGGAGGCAGGCTAGTGGAGGCAGGGTTCTGGAGGCAGGCTAGTGGAGGCAGGGTTCTGGAGCCAGGCTAGTGGAGGCAGGCTAGTGGAAGCAGGGTTCTGGAGCAAGGCTAGTGGAGGCAGGCTAGTGGAGGCAGGGTTCTGGAGGCAGGCTAGTGGAGGCAGGGTTCTGGAGCCAGGCTAGTGGAGGCAGGCTAGTGGAAGCAGGGTTCTGGAGCAAGGCTAGTGGAGGCAGGCTAGTGGAGGCAGGGTTCTGGAGGCAGGCTAGTGGAGGCAGGCTAGTGGAGGCAGGCTAGTGGAGCCAGGCTAGTCGAGGCAGGGTTCTGGAGCCAGGCTAATGGAGGCAGGCTAGTGGAGGCATGCTAGTGGAAGCAGGCTAATGGAGGCAGGCTAATGGAGGCAGGCTGGTGGAGGCAGGCTAGTGGAGGCATAGTTCTGCTGATCAGGATTTCCTAGTCCCCAGCAAGCTGCGGGGAGGGGAGGGGGGTCCCATTAGACACAGGGGCCATTTGTGAGCTAAACGAGATTGGAACTTAAGAGGCAAGCTTTGTCTGACCTTTCACTGGCCGCTTTGCTGCAGTAATCAGAATGTGTCAGGATGGAGCAGCTGACCTCTAAACACCCCCTTCTCTGTCTAAGAGAGAGGGGGGGAGAGAGAGAAAGAGGGGGCAGAGAGAGAAGGGAGGGGGAGAGAGAGAACGAGGGGGCAGAGAGAGAAGGGAGGGGGAGAGAGAGAAAGAGGGGGCAGAGAGAGAAGGGAGGGGGAGAGGCAGTGCAAGGCTGAACTGGGGAAAACAGAAGTGGAGAGGTTGTTCTGATGCGAGAGCAGACAGAGGACCAGATCACAGGGAAGATTACAGATCAAAAGGCTAATTTCTCTGAGGGTGTGTTGTGAGCTAGTGTGAATGTGTGTGTCCTCCTTATGTTCTGGCAGTGAGTGTGTCTGGTGTCTGAGGGCAGCAGAGTCAGGAAACATCAAGATGACATTCCTCTGACTGCACTCTTCTGCCCCACCTCTTCTGCAGTTTCCCTCTAAGATACACACACACCAACCTCAACAAGAGGAAGAGTGAAGAGAGCGAGTGGGAAGAGTCTGTGTTTTGTCTGCCTCCCCCCGAGTCTCTCCCTCCCCCTCCAGCAGGCCTGGATAACCCTGGGCCGCCTGGTTAAGGAATGTGCTGCAACAATAGCAGCAGTCACACTGGGCACACAGCAGGGGGAGGAGAGGAAGTGGAAGAAAGAGAGGAGAGAGCGAGGTCTGAGAGGAGAGAGCGAGGTCTGAGAAGAGAGCGAGGTCTGAGAGGAGAGAGCAAGGTCTGAGAGGAGAGAGCGAGGTCTGAGAAGAGAGCAAGGTCTGAGAGGAGAGAGCGAGGTCTGAGAAGAGAGCGAGGTCTGAGAAGAGAGAGCGAGGTCTGAGGAGAGAGAGCGAGGTCTGAGAGGAGAGAGCGAGGTCTGAGGAGAGAGCGAGGTCTGAGGAGAAGAGCGAGGTCTGAGAGGAAAGAGCGAGGTCTGAGAGGAAGAGTGAGGTCTGAGAGGAGAGAGCGAGGTCTGAGAGGAGAGAGCGAGGTCTGAGGAGAGAGAGTGAGGTCTGAGGAGAGAGAGCGAGGTCTGAGAGGAGAGAGCGAGGTCTGAGGAGAGAGAGAGGTCTGAAGAGAGCGAGCGAGGTCTGAGAGGAGAGAGCGAGGTCTGAGAGGAGAGAGCGAGGTCTGAGAGGAGAGAGCGAGGTCTGAGAGGAGAGAGCGAGGTCTGAGGAGAGAGCGAGGTCTGAGGAAAGATCGAGGTCTGAGAGGAGAGAGCTCTCCAAGGAGTGCTCCGTCACACTGGTAAGAGCAGGATTTGAGTGCTGTCGTCCCACCAGCTCCAGGACTGTGAGAGCGCTGCAGTCTGCTGTTTCACAGGCAGCACACTCACCCAGACACCCTCCCCCACAGCCCCTCTCCTCCTCCGCAGAGACAGCAGATCCAAAAATACCTCCTCATTAAAGTCGCTGCAGGAGCAGGTTACAGGATATCTGGGTAATAAGGCTCGGGACCATCACTCTGAGCCACATGAAAGAAAAGACTGTTTCAGTTAAAAAAAGACATCTCATCTGAATCCACTGCAGAGGAATGATTGAGTGCTAAAGCAGAGGGTGGCCTGCTCTCCTGGAATGAAGGGTCATGTTTAGAGAACATGACATTTACAGAGACAGGTGTGGAGAGAGACTTGCAGAAGCAGCTCCTCGCTGGAACACCTTTACACCTTCTGCTCAGCTAACCCAGAGTTCCTGACATTTACAAACTCAATTAAACTAAAAATGACTAATGCTAAACCAGCACACGTTAAAGCACTGAGACAGACAAACAGGCAAACAGGCTAGGAGCTGAAAACTGGTGTTTGTAGAAAAACCTTATATTGTTCAAAAGATTACAGGCTGCTGTAGAACAACATCGACATTAAAATAATGACCAGAAGCGGATTTCAGGGGATTTATGACCGAGTCGCTCTCATCAAGCCGCTGACATGCTGGAGAGAAAACCCCATCCCAGAGATGGATGCCTGTGCACAGCACCCACATGTGTAAACAGGGCAGAGACATGCAAGGTTGTGACCAGCAGGAGAGCTGTGAGGAGGGTTCAGGTGCTAGTGACCAGCAGGAGAGCTGTGAGGAGGGTTCAGGTGCTAGTGACCAGCAGGAGAGCTGTGAGGAGGGTTCAGGTGCTAGTGACCAGCAGGAGAGCTGTGAGGAGGGTTCAGGTGCTAGTGACGGTCCACATACGGCCTGTAGCTGGGAACCCTCTCGCCCACACAGGAAGACAGCCAGGAGAGACAGAATACAGCGGATCAACAAAGCTCCAGAACATGAACTCTTACCTTTTCACTCTTCACTTTCTTCACGTCCCTGCACTCCCCGCTGTCCATGTCTTCAGGCTCACTCTTAATGGCCACCGGCGGCACCACGACCCCTGTGGCATCTACGGTCATATTCCCAACCTGCTCGGCCACAACCAAGTCTGTGTTCAGCGAGCCCTCGAAGGGGAGGACGGGGGCCCCACACTCCTTCTCAGCGTTAGCCACCCCAGTGGCAACTACCTCCCCTTTCTCCTTCTTAGTTTTCCCAGCAGCCCCGTCCCTCTCCTTCCTCCCGCAGGGCTGTGTTCGCGAGGCCTTGCTGCTCTTCTCGGGTCCCTTCCCGGGGGTGGCGGCTGCTGGCGGCACTAGGGCCGCGGGGGGGGCAGTGGGGGCTGGGGGGTCGGCGTGGGGGCGCCCCTGGGGGTCCTTCTTGGCCCCGTCTGAGGCCGAGGCCTTGCCACTGTCCTTACAGTTCTTACTGCGCTTAGATCTGGGTTTGCCATCTTTCCCCTGGGCGGAGGGGACGGGGGTAACGAAGGTAATGTTCTCTGGGAGCGCGGTCACAGCAGCAGCAGGGCCCGCCAGCCCAACGCCATCCTTACTCACCGACATCTCCAGTTTGTCTTTCTCCAAGTCGGCGTCGAGGTCAATGATCAGATTTCCAACACCGATGTCCCACTCATCACCGCTGTCATAAGTGTCCACTGCGTTTGAGTCCACACCTTTCCCTCCTGCAGTGACACTGCTTAGGGACATCTTAGTGCCAGCGGCCCAGCTGTGACCCGGGGGTCGGCCTCCTCAGAGGAGACGCTCTCATTCAGGGCTGTCTCTCCTCCTGCCCGCTCACCCACATCTTGGCCTGCAAAACAGACAACACATGGTTAGAGAATGCTGCCACGGTCACACTGATGATGCGTTCAGCATAGCAACATATCTGGTATGTGAGCTAAACATGAGAGAATTGGGTTATCGTTAGCTTGAAACTGATTTTTCTTGGGCCTTGTATGTAGTGTGATGGTAGCTAATGGTAACTCAACAGAACATATTCATGTCTGATATGGTAGTGATGACCAGGGTCCCAGGTTGGAGAACAGACCAGCCCCGTGACTCGTGCCACACCAGCTCTCCTTCAACCCCAAACACAGATGGACTACATCTCCTGCTCCGCCAACAGGCTAACATCAGACAGACTAGAGACCCATGAAATCATCCCAGACTGGAACCCAGGGCCCCTGGCTCCTCCCTCCCACCTGACCTCCCTCAGAGAGCTGGTGTCATGAACACTGACTCAGTAACCAGGGTCAGAGAGAGCAGAGGCACCATATGCCACAAAACTAATCACTGCCCATGATGCACTTTTGACAATACTGACACTTAAAATATGAAGGTGGAATAAACATACTGCTGATTCTGATTCTGTTCTTGTGTGATTTAGTGGGAATTTTTGTAAACTTTCCAAATTATAATATCAAAGCATGTTTTAATCAGACATCAAGTCAGCGACACAAGGACGCCTTGGAGACAATCTCAAGCCTTTCCAACACTGGGTCGAAAACTACTTATGTGTCAGAAAAGCAGCATCTCTTTCAGACCCTTTCTTCAACCCCCGTGCACCTCCACACAATGACAGGCCTTTCAGACAGGAGACAGAGGAAGGTGGGACAGGAGGGCTGAGTTTCCCCTCCCTGACACAGTTTCGGGTGTTAGCTGTAAAACAAGCTGTCATGTCATTATTGACTTATCACACATGCTAATTAAACCCTTGGAAATGTGTGAGAAGCTAAACTACAATTCAATGATTCTATTCATTTCTAACAATGAGGAGGGTAAGGCTGTTTGAGACATGAACACGTCTGATTCACAATATGAGCTTAGACAAAGCAAGGACATGGCCTCCTGGTCCATCAACTAGGCACACGGAAATCTGACAATACTTTGGTGTCAAAATATTCTTTTTATTGTGGTGTACATGTCATGACACAAATAACAGGATGAAGATAGGATGTGTTTAAAGACTGCGCTGGACCAGCCTGAGGTGTGTGTGTGTGTGTGGTGTGTGTCGCCACTCAGCCCTGCTGTGGGCGCTCGCTGGACAGTGAAATGCCCTGGCGAAGCTTGATTGGCTGAGAAGCCAGATGGTCAGACAAGAGAGAATAACTCTAGTAGTCTGGTCTAATCCTTCAGTTAGTCACACCCTAACAGCTAACCCTAACCCTAACAGCTCGGGCCAACAGATCTGCTTCAGTTCCCGCCAAACACAACCCCGAGCACAAAGATTTACGCCGACACAAAGCCACCAGGAATGCTTCCAGAGCAGGGACACAAGCATGAGCAGCCAGACACCTTAACATTAAGAACTGGCCCGCTGAAGTTCCCACTCCAAATGACCCTGTAGGTTTATACTGAAGCCTTAAAAAGAACGCCAGAGCTAATCTGAGAACTGCCTTTCTGGTGAATGGCCACTAATTCCAGACGTAATTAAAGGAACCGTAGTCTGAGGATTTCAGCGGGATCACACATGATTACAACATGTCAGTTTGTATCATCATTCCTTCCATAAGCAGCTTCCTGACCAAACTCTCTAGCCTAACAGAAACATAATGGCACTGACAGCCATACTGATCCTATGTGTACCTCTGAGGGGCATCATATCCTTCGTGATGAACGCGGTTACTGCTTGAGTAATTTAGTAGTACATGATGGAGTTAGGCTTTGAAACATTTCAATCAGTGATCCTGTCTGGTGTTATTTGGCTTATTTGACACACTGGTGTTCAGCATGTTAGCTATGCATCATACATGGCTTTGTGCGTTTTTTTTAAGGCTGAATTAGGTTGGTGGTGTTGCCCCGTTAGGTAGCAACGTTAGCCAGGCAGGTTTTGCACAGTACTTGACACTGCGCAGCATCTTTTTTTAAAGGCAAACTTGGTAAAGTGTCTGTAGTGTCAGGTTCTGTCGAGCCTGAGGCCATCGTACAGGTCAAGGTAAAGACTAACGTGTTTTGTCATATCGTGATATTATCGCAAATGCAATTAATAGTTCAGTCCTAGGAGCACACCCGACAATTTCCCCAGAAATTGTACCCTCTCTAGTTAGTTATGTTATTAATTCAGGTCAGGACTTTAACCACTAATTAAATTATTATAGGTCTTTCAACAGTGGCAAAAGCACTTCTGAATATCAAAGTAATATCACTGCTGTCAGTGCACACTAACATGACAACTAAGGATACAAATGATTAAGCTATAGCCTACTAAACATGATATAAAAATTAAAATAGGTTAAACTAAGTTAGGATAAGAAATGTTAATGGCCTAAAACTAGTAGGCGTATTATATGTACTCGGGTAAAACAAACAACTGTGTAGGAAGACATTTCCTGCAGGAGATTTTCTAATTAGTAACGCTCAGAAATGAGCAAGACTCCATCTGTGCAGTCTGAATTAGATGCTCTGAGTGTCTACAGCTCCACCACCTCCAGAAGCTCTGTGTCTACGCTCCACCACCTCCAGAAGCTCTGCAGTTCCACCACCTCCAGAAGCTCTGTGTGTCTGCAGCTCCACCACCTCCAGAAGCTCTGTGTGTCTGCAGCTCCACCACCTCCAGAAGCTCTGTGTCTGCACTCCACACCTCCAGAAGCTCTGAGTCTGCAGCTCCACCACCTCCAGAAGCTCTGTGTTCAGCTCTGCAGCTCCACCACCTCCAGAAGCTCTGCACTCTGCAGCTCCACCACCTCCAGAAGCTCTGGTGTCTCAGCTCCACCACCTCCAGCTCTGTGTCTGCAGCTCCACCACCTCCAGAAGCTCTGTGTGTCTGCAGCTCCACCACCTCCAGAAGCTCTGCACTCTGCAGCTCCACCACCTCCAGAAGCTCTGCACTCTGCAGTTCCACCACCTCCAGAAGCTCTGTGTGTCTGCAGCTCCACCACCTCCAGAAGCTCTGCACTCTGCAGCTCCACCACCTCCAGAAGCTCTGCACTCTGCAGCTCCACCACCTCCAGAAGCTCTGTGTGTCTGCAGCTCCACCACCTCCAGAAGCTCTGAGTGTCTACAGCTCCACCACCTCCAGAAGCTCTGTGTGTCTACAGTTCCACCACCTCCAATAATCTCACGAGAAATACACAGGCACTGCTTTAGTTTGCTATAGAGCTGACATGACGCCCTGCATGACTACAGGAGAAGAAGAAGTCTAAAGAGCTGACATGACGCCCTGCATGACTACAGGAGGAGAAGAAGAAGTCTAAAGAGCTGACATGAAGCCCTGCATGACTACAGGAGAAGAAGAAGTCTAAAGAGCTGACATGACGCCCTGCATGACTACAGGAGGAGAAGAAGAAGTCTAAAGAGCTGACATGAAGCCCTGCATGACTACAGGAGAAGAAGAAGTCTAAAGAGCTGACATGACGCCCTGCATGACTACAGGAGAAGAAGAAGTCTAAAGAGCTGACATGAATCCCTGCATGACTACAGGAGGAGAAGAAGTCTATAGAGCTGACATGAAGCCCTGCTTGACTACAGGAGAAGAAGAAGTCTAAAGAGCTGACATGAATCCCTGCATGACTACAGGAGGAGAAGAAGAAGAAGTCTATAGAGCTGACATGACACCCTGCATGACTACAGGAGGAGAAGAAGAAGTCTAAAGAGCTGACATGACGCCCTGCATGACTACAGGAGGAGAAGAAGTCTAAAGAGCCGACATGAAGCCCTGCATGACTACAGGAGAAGAAGAAGTCTATAGAGCTGACATGACGCCCTGCATGACTACAGGAGAAGAAGAAGTCTATAGAGCTGACATGACGCCCTGCATGACTACAGGAGAAGAAGAAGTCTAAAGAGCTGACATGACGCCCTGCATGACTACAGGAGAAGAAGAAGTCTATAGAGCTGACATGACGCCCTGCATGACTACAGGAGGAGAAGAAGTCTATAGAGCTGACATGACGCCCTGCATGACTACAGGAGGAGAAGAAGAAGTCTAGAGCTGACATGACGCCCTGCATGACTACAGGAGGAGAAGAAGTCTATAGAGCTGACATGACGCCCTGCATGACTACAGGAGGAGAAGAAGAAGTCTAGAGCTGACATGACGCCCTGCATGACTACAGGAGGAGAAGAAGAAGTCTAAAGAGCTGACATGACGCCCTGCATGACTACAGGAGAAGAAGAAGAAGTCTAAAGAGCCGACATGAAGCCCTGCATGACTACAGGAGAAGAAGAAGAAGTCTAAAGAGCTGACATGACGCCCTGCATGACTACCTCAACTCTCCCTGGAACGATCAGCAACACAAATCCTTTTTCACTTCATTACTGAGGCAACACAAATCCTGATTGACAGTCAGCAACGACCTCTGCTAAGCAGTTCTCTTCCCACCAGGGAATGTTCATAAGAGAGGTGTGTCGTTTCTAAATCACAACATTGCTTGACTACATAAACCTGTTCAAAGACAAGGCATTTTGATTAAAGAACTTAGGTTAGTACTTCTACTCATCTGACATAGGATTTCCACAACTAGAAAAGGGCGTTGGATGGAGACGAGTATTGAAAATAACAGCAGTGTAGTGTTGCCTTAGCAACTAGACTCTGCTCATGGTTCAACCTCCCCCCCCCCAAAGAAAAGTAGGATATGAAAGATCTTACAGACAGATGTTGTCCTTGGCTCAAAAGTAAGATGCCTCACTCAACTGTCATTGATGTGGAGGCCGCTTGGAGATAGTTTTGACAACAGCCGTGGTGAGAAGGTTGCCGTGGTGAGAAGGTTGCCGTGGTGAGAAGGTTGCCCTGGTGAGAAGGTTGCCGTGGTGAGAAGGTTGCCTGTTTTTGCTCACTGAGCATGCCACCTCCACTATACAACAAAGTCTGTGTTCGTGTGTGCTTGTGTGAACAGTAATTGGGCTACGCTCAAGAGCTTTCACAAGCATATGGCACACGTTTCGTTCCACTGATCTCTCCACATCAAACATTTTCCTTTTAATACATCCCATTCCGGAAGATCATTCCTTTTTATCCACCGTACCTCTATGGAAAAAGATTCCCACTAGAATACCATGATGTAGCAAAAGCCTGGCATTTATTTAATGCAGGAGGGCTGTGTGCCTGGCTGCCAGCAGCGCTCCTCAGTGAGCAGGTTTCAGGAGCGAGAGGGGTTCTGCAGCGAGCAGGGCTCAGCAGTGAGCAGGGGGTTCAGCAGTGAGCAGGGGGTTCAACAGTGAGCAGGGCTCCTCAGTGAGCAGGGCTCAACAGCGAGCAGGGCTCCTCAGTGAGCAGGGCTCAGCAGTGAGCAGGGGGTTCAGCAGTGAGCAGGGGGTTCAACAGTGAGCAGGGCTCAACAGTGAGCAGGGTTCAGCAGTGAGCAGGGCTCAGCAGTGAGCAGGGGGCTCAACAGCGAGCAGGGGGTTCAACAGTGAGCAGGGCTCCTCAGTGAGCAGCGCTCCTCAGTGAGAAAGGGCTCAGCAGCGAGCAGGGGGCTCAACAGCGAGCAGGGGGTTCAACAGTGAGCAGGGCTCCTCAGTGAGCAGCGCTCCTCAGTGAGCAGGGCTCAGCAGTGAGCAGGGCTCAGCAGTGAGCAGGGCTCAGCAGTGAGCAGGGCTCAGCAGTGAGCAGGGGGTTCAACAGTGAGCAGGGCTCAGCAGTGAGCAGGGCTCAGCAGTGAGCAGGGCTCCTCAGTGAGCAGGGCTCAGCAGTGAGCAGCGCTCCTCAGTGAGCAGGGCTCGGCAGTGAGAAAGGGGGTTCAGCAGTGAGCAGGGGGTTCAGCAGCGAGAAGGGGGTTCAGCAGTGAGCAGGGTTCAACAGTGAGCAGGGCTCAGCAGTGAGCAGGGTTCAGCAGTGAGCAGGGCTCAGCAGTGAGCAGGGCTCAGCAGTGAGCAGGGCTCAGCAGTGAGCAGGGCTCTTCAGTGAGCAGGGTTCAGCAGTGAGCAGGGGGCTCAGCAGTGAGAAGGGCTCCTCAGTGAGCAGGGCTCAACAGTGAGCAGGGCTCAACAGTGAGCAGGTTTCAGGAGCGAGAAGGGTTCTGCAGCGAGCAGGGCTCAGCAGAGTAAATAAACTCATTTAGCTTTCCCTGCCACATGCCAGTGAGCCGTAGGAGTGAACAGGGAGAGGAGGCAGCAGTGAGCCTGGGCGGGCAGGCAGGCGGGCAGGCAGGCAGGCAGGCAGGCAGGCAGGCAGGCGGGCAGGCAGGCAGGCCCCCAACCCCTCCCTCCACACGAAGGGCCTAATTAACACAGGCATTCACAAATTCACAGAAAATGAAGCGACGGAGGGAGATGACAGACGGGGGTCAGATCGATTCCTACTGCAGTTCTGACAGCCTCTCTTTGGTGCTTTCAGAAACCAGCGAGAAAACAGGCAACATGACGAGCAGCAGGAGAAAACAAGAGATTCCACACAGAACTCTGACCCCAGTGAGGAGGCTCTCTGCTCGTCTGCTGCGCTGTCTTTTAGTTTTAATTCCCCCTTCACTGCAAAGTAATTGAGGATCTGAAATAAAGAAGGTGTTTGAAAGCCTGCTGGCTGAGAGAGAGAACAGGCTGTGTGTGGATCAGAGAGAGCTCTGTGAAGGGCCTGGGGGGGGCACTTCCTCTCAGTTAGATTAGGTGTTACATTAGATGAAAGCACTGCAGCTGTTTATATCTTCTCTTCTGGGTCTGTTCCCCCTCCTCCTGAGAGCGTGTGGAGCCCTCAGAGGGCAGAAGCAGCCCTGTGGCCCCAGAGCGTGTGGAGCCCTCAGAGGGCAGAAGCAGCCCTGTGGCCCCAGAGCGTGTGGAGCCCTCAGAGGGCAGAAGCAGCCCTGTGGCCCCAGAGCGTGTGGAGCCCTCAGAGGGCAGAAGCAGCCCTGTGGCCCCAGAGCGTGTGGAGCCCTCAGAGGGCAGAAGCAGCCCTGTGGCCCCAGAGCGTGTGGAGCCCTCAGAGGGCAGAAGCAGCCCTGTGGCCCCAGAGCGTGTGGAGCCCTCAGAGGGCAGAAGCAGCCCTGTGGCCCCAGAGCGTGTGGAGCCCTCAGAGGGCAGAAGCAGCCCTGTGGCCCCAGGAGAGGGGTGAGATGATGACACCCTGAGTGATCCAGGCTGGGCTCTGACTCCCGGCTCTGACTGCTCTGCTATGGACTGCTCTGCTATGGACTGCTCTGCTATAGACTGCTCTGCTATGGACTGCTCTGCTATGGACTGAGGCTGCCAGCAAGCCTGCTAGCAAACACTCACTAAGCCCAAACAGGTAGCTTCGCCCGCTGCGAGGGCAGCTGCAGGTGAACCTGGGGCCTGGCCAGGGCTGGGGAGGGCAGCTGCAGGTGAACCTGGGGCCTGGCCAGGGCTGGGGAGGGCAGCTGCAGGTGAACCTGGGGCCTGGTCAGGGCTGCGGGGGCAGCTGCAGGTGAACCTGGGGCCTGGCCAGGGCTGGGGAGGGCAGCTGCAGGTGAACCTGGGGCCTGGTCAGGGCTGGGGAGGGCAGCTGCAGGTGAACCTGGGGCCTGGTCAGGGCTGGGAGGGCAGCTGCAGGTGAACCTGGGGCCTGGTCAGGGCTGGGAGGGCAGCTGCAGGTGAACCTGGGGCCTGGTCAGGGCTGGGAGGGCAGCTGCAGGTGAACCTGGGGCCTGACCAGGGCTGGGGAGGGCAGCTGCAGGTGAACCTGGGGCCTGGTCAGGGCTGGGGAGGGCAGCTGCAGGTGAACCTGGGGCCTGACCAGGGCTGGGGAGGGCAGCTGCAGGTGAACCTGGGGCCTGGTCAGGGCTGGGGAGGGCAGCTGCAGGTGAACCTGGGGCCTGGCCAGGGCTGGGGAGGGCAGCTGCAGGTGAACCTGGGGCCTGGCCAGGGCTGGGGGGGGCAGCTGTACTGTCTGGGGAGGCAATTTTGCCCTGGTAGTCACTTTAGAAGAATAAGACAATACAGTAACACTATCTGTACTTAACGGGAAGAGCACAGTAAGAGGGTTCACAGCCCATGCCAGGGTAAAAGCTTCGATGCCCTTGTGTGCCTGTTTGGATCAGCATCATTCATCAAATCCTGTCCTGGGGTTGGCTCACAATAGCACAGTTAACCTGCCAAGGGGAACTGGCATTTTGCCTATGCTACAATTAGTTCATGGATATTGTTTTAAATATTGGAATGAAGGATTATCCTTCTCTGGTCTGGAGTGAGGTGTTCACTTCGCCCAATGCCCAAGAGGGCTGCTGACCGACTGTAGGGAAATTTGAAAAGGTGATGTTCAAGTAAATGATTTTCCAATTTATCCACAGCGCTCTATTCTTCAGAATTCACACCTCTCTCTCTCACTGAATCAATATTTCATGTACAAGAGAGCAGCAAAGCTTTTCCCTCTGGAAGGGGAGTGAATTCCAACAGTAATTTGTCATTTCAATAACGCCGCGCCAAAAAAGAACTGTTTCCACAAGAGTATCCATGGCAACATAAGAAATTCAATTTTGATCCCAATTTCGCATCATGCCAGTCGTGATGAAAGCCTGTACAGTAGATGGAAAAACATGTCCCTAGTCTTGATAACATAGCCTGGCGATCAGACAGTGCATTGGCTCTGTGATCGAAACCTTTAGGGCAAAGAGAGATATCTTCCAGTCATGCAGATAACCACTCCATAAGAGATATCTTCCAGCCATGCAGACTCCATAAGAGATATCTTCCAGTCATGTAGATAACCACTCCATAAGAGATATCTTCCAGTCATGCAGATAACCACTCCATAAGAGATATCTTCCAGTCATGCAGATAACCACTCCATAAGAGATATCTTCCAGCCATGTAGATAACCACTCCATAAGAGATATCTTCCAGTCATGCAGATAACCACTCCATAAGAGATATCTTCCAGTCATGCAGATAACCACTCCATAAGAGATATCTTCCAGCCATGCAGACTCCATAAGAGATATCTTCCAGTCATGCAGATAACCACTCCATAAGAGATATCTTCCAGCCATGTAGATAACCACTCCATAAGAGATATCTTCCAGTCATGCAGATAACCACTCCATAAGAGATATCTTCCAGTCATGCAGATAACCACTCCATAAGAGATATCTTCCAGCCATGCAGACTCCATAAGAGATATCTTCCAGTCATGCAGATAACCACTCCATAAGAGATATCTTCCAGTCATGCAGATAACCACTCCATAAGAGATATCTTCCAGTCATGCAGACTCCATAAGAGATATCTTCCAGCCATGCAGATAACCACTCCATAAGAGATACATCACGATATATTCATTTTTCTTAAAGGGGTGATTGACTGGGTTTTTTGAGTATTTTACACTGTTCCTTAAGGTCTCCGAATAGGGTATGTAACATTGGTTTGGCTGAAAATGGCCCGGGTGCTGTTCTATGCCCTCTTTTACATCCAGCATTTTTTTCCCGGGAAAAAACGCTAGCTTTTTCCCTTATATCATTGGTATTTAGATGAGCTGTGCGCTGATTGGTTGGTTTACAACGAGCGAAGCTGCGGAGCAAAGACGGCCAACAGCACTCACTGAAACAAGAAGGTGGCGACTTGAAATAAAAACGTACAAATAAATCTATTGTGTCTACACAACACTGTTTTCAACAGATTGACTAGATATAATTTGAAATGATTACGGTAAATTCCACGTGCCAATAAACTAGGCTAAATCATAACACATTCATGTTCTTACATTCCTTGCAAATCACCGATGAAAAACAGATGAGCTTGAGTCTAGTTAACATTGACTAGACGGGTATGGCTGATGTTTGTTTATACCGTAGCATAGAAGATCTCTGTGCAGTTGCGCGAACCATTTCACCAAGGACGGTTTTAAAAACCTGGGAATATGTAAAGCAGGATTTGCTATGAAGCTGTTGCTGAAAAGAGGTGCGTTCCGACCTTAGTTATGTTCATCAGAACCGCAAGCTGTAGTATGATTTTGTCAGTAACAGTTATTATTAGCAATGCTAACGTATCCTGTATCTAGCACAGCCTTTCTCCAGTTATTTCGAATAGATAATCTAGACAGGCGTCAGCAAAAGGCTAGACTGCTTTCGTTTTCTGGCTATTTTTTGGGAAGATCCCTTCTAATGCCGACTACAGCTAGTCTAGCTAGTCACTTGCTAAGTAAGGTATGTTGATGTGTTTAGAAACGTAGCGTCGCTACCTCGGACTGGGCAAGAACACCAGTGAGTGGGCTGGTCTGGATGTACATTTTGGGGCATGACAAAGACACAGACCAGAGCCAATTGAATGCGCGATACCCTACTGACGTCAGTCAGGTGGATTTTTCCAAAAGCTACCGTTTTACAGCTAGATTTTTTCTTTTTGAGATCTGCATGGGAAATAAGTGTCAATGGATTTTGAGGTTCACTGTATGTTCATTTTACCCACCGAACTGTTGTTATTCAACTATGACAAGGTAAAAACGGTTTTGACCCCTTTAAGATTTGTAGTTGGCTAGTCTACAGAACTGGGATTTGGAAAATAAGGCTCGCGCTCGCATCAAACTCCCGAACTAGCATCACATCAAACACAGAATGTGCATTAGCAGGTTAGCTGTGGTGGCGTATGGGTGCCGGTTCTGGTGGGCCGGTCTGGATCAAAGTCCAGGGCCTATTTTTACTCCCTCGTATACGTAAACCACCTCCATGAATGCGGGGTCGCGAGTCCTCTTGAGAACCCTTCTGGAGCTAGATAACAAAATTCGACTCTGTTGGCCCACAACTTTTTTTTCACAATTCGAACTAAAAAACGCATTCTGGTAGATTGTTCATATTCGTGCACATGCATGGCTATCAGGTGGTGAAAAAGATTGCTAGTGTTTCCATCTATGGCTAGCACAATTTGACGACACAACTTACTGAGTAATGTTTGTTGGTCGATGTCGGCTAACTTGAAACCAAACCATTTCCAAGCGAAAGAAGAGGCCCCCTTTTTTTAACCAATTCTTCTTCATCCGGCAAATCAACCGGCGTTAAATCACTGGCGTTATTTTCAGACATAATTAGCGCTTGCTTACAAATTCACTTGCCAACAAAAGCATCTTACTCAGATGAATGTTTGCTTCCTCTGGAGTTGCGCTAGCTTGTTTGTTGACTTTCATTGGCTGGCACAATGCGTGCAGCGTCCATGCTTCAATATTTTTTTTGTAAAAGATACAAATTTGAACTAGCCCACTAGGCTGTATCACTTGACTTATATTTTAAACCAAACAGAAACACTTTACTTAATACATTTAATAATATATCATGATATCCATGATATGGCTAAATCCATATCATGGCACAACGCCATACCGATACTCGCGTTCATACCGGTATACCTCACACCCCTATCTCACACCCAGCCTCACACCCAGCACACCCAGCACACCCAGCCTCAGACCCAGCACACCCAGCACACCCAGCCTCAGACCCAGCCTCAGAGCTAGCAGACCCAACCTCAGACCCAGCCTCACACGAAGCCTCACACCCAGCAGACCCAGCCTCACACCCACCCTTAGACCCAGCCTCACACCCACCCTTAGACCCAGCCTCACACGAAGCCTCACACCCACCCTCAGACCCAGCCTCAGACCCAGCCAGTCCCTCCCTCCTCTATCTGGTTGCAGCAGACCGGTGCTGTTTGGGTCAGCAGGGACTCTGGTCCAAGCCACACACACTGTGCAGACCTCTACAGAGAAACACTTTCATATCACCCCTTGTGCTGCCAGATAAGCAGCAGAAAAAGAAATGAAACATTTCCTACTGCTTTCATCTCGATTCCCGTGGCGCATATACATATGAATAAAGCAGGGCAGTCTGAAGACATCAGAGTTCACTCCATCATGATCAGTGGATGAGTCTGGGAGAGAAAAAGGGGAAAAAAGCGATTTGGCAGGCAGGATGAGAGCCCCCCTGGGTAATAGGTTCTCAGAGAGGGAGCGTGCAGTCCCGGCCGCCATGTCACAGATCATTTCCAGGCCGTTTACACACTGCAGCAGGGCTCTGGGCCCCCGGACAAGCCTGCCTCCACAATCCTGACAAGTTGCCAGATTGATTTTCCCGGAAGTGTGAAGCGCAGCTATGGAGAATTTACAGGAGACTCCACCAGAGCACTGATCTCAGCTGAGCCCAGGCCACTTAACCATCCCTGCATCTAACCTGCAAGGCAGGAGGACATCATCTCATCATCCGTGTGATCAGCACACGACTATAGCAACTTAACTGTTCATGAGACAGTATTGACTCAGCAGTCCCCGTGTTAACATGAGTTAAGTGAGCATATTGGAAATGTTTTGAATGTTCCACAGAGTACTAGTCTAGGATGTGATTACCCTGTGTTCTTTTGCTGGTACAACTCGTCCCTTCTCTCACTCCTGGCCAGTCATCCAGCAAGCAGGTGTTACAAACAGTGTACAGGACAGTGTCTCTCTAAACAGTCCTTCCACTGTTCAACACAGTCTAACAGGACAGTGTCTCTCTCTAAACAGTCCTTCCACTGTTCAACACAGTCTAACAGGACAGTGTCTCTCTCTAAACAGTCCTTCCACTGTTCAGGGGAAGCCTGTGGTGGGTCTGTGCTTGACTGTTCAGGGGAAGCCTGTGGTGGGTCTGTGCTTGACTGTTCAGGGGAAGCCTGTGGTGGGTCTGTGCTTGCGTCGTTTTCCTGCACTTTGGCTCGTTAGGTGAAAGCTTGTTCTTTCAAGGTTTCCTACTGAAAGGTAAACTCAGACTCAAAATATAGCCCCATGTTTTAAAAGCAGTGGATTAAAGATCCTATTCACAGACAAGTGCTCTAATTAGGCTTCAATAAAACTGCTTCCAGGCATGTTTCAAGCTGAATGTTGGAGAGTTGAGTGAACTCACTCAGTCACTGGAATTTCACAAGTCTATGATATGAGACTTGCATCTAGTCATAACTCAACTACAACTTTAAGAGCTAGGCATGTCTTATTGAGACTCAACTGTTGGCTTATACTGCTGTGTGAAACAGGCAGAACTCCCATGGTTACTACAGGGTAGGTATAGGACAATCATCCAGAGTTACGACTAAGGACTGTAAAACATGCCAGGAATGCAAAGGGCCTAGATGTTATCGTTAGATAGGTAAATACATTTAAGTTTGTTGTTCCTTGATGAAAAATGTATTTAACCTAGTTGTGAAACTCTTCATAACAGGCCAAATCCCTTGATGAGATCAGAAAATAGAGTACTTTCTATAAAGAGCACCCTTAACTACGACAATCAAAACAGTGTGATGTCAGAAATAAACAATATGAGCCCTTATCTCATAATAAGTCCCATCCCAAACCTGGGCTGAGGATTTGGAATCATTTACAGATTCAACAAGAAATCAGCTTAAGATGTTGAGAGCACATGTAAAACAGATGGACCCACTGTTGCACAACAAACAACTGAACACGGACCAACTGCATGAAGTCTTCATGGTCAAGTGGATGTTGCAAGAGGAGTTCAATGCCCTTCCAACAACACAGTAGTTATACTGGGGCTAAGGTTAATGTTCACCAGCCCTCCACAGGTAATAAACCGCTGTCACAAATAGAGATCCAACCCAGTAACAGATATTACACAGTCCACACCACACCTTCAGTGAGTCTTTCAAGTTATAAGCCCCCGTTCAAGTGTTGAGCATTAAATGAGCTGCACGGTCTGTAGAGATCTTGGGACGAAGCTACAATACAGTACATAAAAGAAATATAATATTACATCTCATCTTCGTTGGTCAAAGGCACAATCTTTACCCGGACAAGTGACTTTTGTGCATGGAAAAGTGAAACATAAATGTAGGCCAAGTGCCTCAAAAAGTCAATGTCAGGCCCTGAATAATCACTGTCACTAGATAAAGATAACATTGGCTTTCGCTCTGTGCTATTCACTCACAGTAAAGTGTGTCATTATTAGGGTTAGCTAGCTCCAGCGCTCGTTGCTGCGTTGCTAAATGATAGCAACTCACCAGGACACTTCACCAACTCTCCACTCATTCTCCTTGGTGCATTTAATTGGCTTTGACGGTCATCAGGTCTCGGCAAATCCTCATTCTCCCTCTCACGTCTGACAGGTTTAAAATGATATGGCTGCGGACCATCATACATATTAGTGGTTCTTGCCACCACTTCTTCATCCCAGTCAGTCGCCATAGTTCTAGTACTAGGCTGAGGCTAGTGTCCTCCACATCTCCCCAACGTGACGTCATCACAGAACTGTGCTAATTAGCTAATGCTAACACCAAAAACGTCAAAAAACTGGTCTTTAACACAATTTGGAGATTGGAGATTTCTTAAATGATATACATATCTTGAGTGTTTTATGTACCCATCAATCGACAGTGGTGGTTAACCTGCAAGATGGCCTTTAAGGGCCAGTCAGACCCTCTCCTACACCAGTACTCCTGGGTGCAGTCAGACCCTCTCCTACACCAGTACTCCTGGGTGCAGTCAGACCCTCTCCTACACCAGTACTCCTGGGTGCAGTCAGACCCTCTCCTACACCAGTACTCCTGGCTCCAGTCAGACCCTCTCCTACACCAGTACTCCTGGGTGCAGTCATACCCTCTCCTACACCAGTACTCCTGGCTGCAGTCAGACCCTCTCCTACACCAGTACTCCTGGGTGCAGTCAGACCCTCTCCTACACCAGTACTCCTAGCTGCAGTCAGACCCTCTCCTACACCAGTACTCCTGGGTGCAGTCAGACCCTCTCCTACACCAGTACTCCTGGCTGCAGTCAGACCCTCTCAAATCACAGATCCATAACACTGCAGATCACGCTGCAGCCAGGCACTAAATCACAGGGCTGTTTCCTTGGCACACATTATTGATCAATTAAACCCTTAAATGAAGTCAGCCTCGGTCCTAAAGGAACAGTTTAGGCCTCTACTGATTTCCAAATGACCGTAATTCAATAAATCACCTTTAATAACTAGGGCTTTCTCCCTCACACCAGCTGTTGAAGCAGGAAGGAATCTGACCTTCCTGTGGCAGGAGGAGCCTGACAGAGAGGTCATAGAGAGGTCATAACATGAAATCCCATAAATGTACTGTTGAAAGCTGCATTAGCTCTTTTTCCGTGGCGCACTCCAAACGTTGGAAAAATGTAACTCATCCAACACACCTGCCGTACCCCATCCAAATCCAGCCAAGTGCAGTAGACTAGCCGACTTTTTAAGAAAATACATTTGTGATACAATTACCGTCCATGCTTCAAGATTATACCGTCATATCCATTTTTGGCCATACCGCCCAGCCCTAATCTGAACAGAATTGATCTGAACAGAACTGATCTGAACTAGGCGATATATTCGTGAGCATACCATAAAAGGGAGAAAACCTTTTTTCATTCTGTGGCTATTTCATAGAACAGCACCCGGGACATTTTCAGCACAACCCATGTTACATACTGTATTCGGAAACCTTAAGGAAGCGTGTGAAATACCCCCAAAAAACAGTCAATCATTACATTTACAGATCGTCTTACAGTAAGTCCAGCGACATTCCCCCGGGCAAGTAGGGTGAAGTGCCTTGCCCAAGGACACAACGTCAATTCGCACGGCCAGGAATTGAACAGGCAACCTTCTGATTAATAGCCTGATTCCCTAACCGCTCAGCCACCCGACCCTCTTGACCCAATCACCCAGTTCAAAGGGAGTCAGGATTCCCTGTCAGGAAAAAGCAATTTTTCTAGTTTTAGTACCGTATTTTTGGGAAAATAAGCCGCATTGTGTATAAACCGCACCCCAGAATGAGGAGTTTGTAAATCAGAGTACAATACGGTACTTTACGTCTAATAGTCTGAATGAACAATGAAACTGATTAAAAAACTGATCAGTAATGATACTGAGGGAAACAATGTGTTCTAGTCTTCACGGGAGAAGAGATCATCAAGGGGTCAACGTTTACAACCTCCCTGTGATGAGAAGAACACAGTCATCATCCTGGGCTATTTAACACTCCAAATGAAAGGTGCCAGAAGATGTTTTTAATAATAAAACTAAGAATATTCCATGATGTAACACCTAACTTGGATAATTATGGTCAAAGAAGCTCGTAAGTCAAACTGTCTTCCTGAATGCAACCCTGTCAGACCTGATAGTGGTCGTTAGGATGTCATCTGCAGTCTCATTTCACTACCGCAACCCTCGCAAAAGCAATCTAGCCCACGGATTGATTTGCCTCGCCTCACCAATTAGCTGCAAATAACATTCACTGGGTGGCAAAACATGTACAATGTCAAACTGAGAAATTGACTTTACGCAGACTGGAGGATGAGGGAGGCATCAGTGAGACGATCACAGCTGAAAGGGTAGACCGAGATCCACGAGAACACAAACAGGAAGCTGACGTCCTCCCAGCATGCACTGCTCCAGCCTCTCCTGCCTTCACACACCATGACCCAGTTCAGAGGGAGCGTGTCACTGGCCCCCGCAGGGGGGGGGTGTCACTGGCCCCCGCAGGGAGCGTGTCACTGGCCCCCGCAGGGAGCTGCCTCCATGAACCAGACAGTCCAGTCTCTCACTGGAACATTTATTTTGCAGAAAATAGTTTTCCAAAACCTACATTTTGAAAAGTAAAACAAGTTGAGATGTCGGGGAACAGTTCTGGTGAGGTTGAAATCCCAAAAATATCCAGCACTAATCTTTCATTTAAGCCATGACACGAATACAAGTTTACACCCATCAAGTCAGTACTTATATGAGGATAAAGACCTTATAAAACACACGGGCCCACCAGATAAGCTGATCAACCTACTGCTCTAAAGTGACAGCTGTCTAGGTGCATTAAGTCTGTCTCTGAGTCAAGCTAAGCAGGTGTAAATCACTAGAGAATCCCAGAAGAGTGATAGGGGAAATCCTTGGTGGTGGCACTGTCTAGGTAACGAAGCATGGTATGCATGGTATGCATGGTATGGTTGGTATGCTCGGTATGTTCACGTTGCAAAACGGGTGAAAGACACTCAGATGAAAAAACACCTACAAGACAGAAGACAAACTACACCTCATTAACATCAGAATAACAGGGGTTTATATCAATGAACAGGCTAAATGGCCTGTTGGGGAATAGGAGTGGATACATCACTGTTTAGCTTCTGAAGCTAGAACCACCAGGCCATACATCATTTATAGAACACAGTCCACTGGAACCTAGAGAGGTTGTATTTAGGTCTCCAGCACTGGGCAGGGCCTGGTCTCCAGCACTGGGCAGGGGCCTGGTCTCCTGCACTGGGCAGGGCCTGGCTGGCCTGGTCTCCAGCACTGGGCTTGGCTGGCCTGGTCTCCAGCACTGGGCAGGGGCCTGGTCTCCAGCACTGGGCAGGGGCCTGGTCTCCTGCACTGGGCAGGGCCTGGCTGGCCTGGTCTCCAGCACTGGGCTTGGCTGGCCTGGTCTCCAGCACTGGGCAGGGGCCTGGTCTCCAGCACTGGGCAGGGTCCTGGTCTCCAGCACTGGGCAGGGCTGGCCTGGTCTCCAGCACTGGGCAGGGGCCTGGTCTCCAGCACTGGGCAGGGGCCTGGTCTCCAGCACTGGGCAGGGGCCTGGTCTCCAGCACTGGGCTTGGCTGGCCTGGTCTCCAGCACTGGGCTTGGCTGGCCTGGTCTCCAGCACTGGGCTTGGCTGGCCTGGTCTCCAGCACTGGGCAGGGCTTGGCTGGCCTGGTCTCCAGCACTGGGCAGGGTCCTGGCTGGCCTGGTCTCCAGCACTGGGCAGGGCTTGGCTGGCCTGGTCTCCAGCACTGGGCCGGGCCTGGCTGGCCTGGTCTCCAGCACTGGCCAGGGACTTGGTCTCCAGCACTGGGCAGGGTCCTGGTCTCCAGCACTGGGCAGGGTCCTGGCTCAGACTTGTAGGTTAAACACAACTGAATATGATCTGAATCAGTATTCAGTGGTCGACCCATGTTAAACCACAACATCGACCTCAGATGTGAGACAGACAGATGTTTTTTACAGGGCTCTGTTTGGTTCGACTTGAGACATGACATCTCCCTCCAGTCAAAACAACAACTGTCTCCAACGTGTTAGCTCTGCTGTCTACAGCCAGGCCAGCCTGCTAGCACGTCCTCCTGCTCCCAGCCCTGACCACACAAGCCTGGCTGTGCTGCTGGGCCTGTCCAGAGACCCAGCCTGCTCCCAGCCCTGACCAGACACGCCTGTGTTGTTTGTCTGGCAGCCCTCCCTTCTGCCGGCCGGGATTACCCTGGAGTAGGACTGCTGTTCAGTCAAGCACACACTCAGTAAAACACACTCAGTAAAACACTCAGTAAAACACACTAATTTCTGATATAAATCAGAACCTTAGGCTTGGACACAGGCCTGGACACAGGCCTAATAGAAGATGTACGATGCTGAGTGGACACAATGTGCTGTTTCAGACGGATTAAGCTAACGATGATGACAATGGATCCAACTGTGATTCTTGTCTGATGATGTCCTGTTCCTGCTAGCCTTTCGGGGGCCAAGGAAACAAGATGTCAGCCACCACAGACAAAAAAGCATTTACAACTATCAGATGTTGGAATCAAACAGGCTTAAATACAACTTTGTTAAAAACAAAAAATTGTTTTACTACTTTTTCTTTTTAAATCAACCAACGTGATACGATAATAGTAATAAAAAATAACGAGAAATTATTTGAATGTGTTTCAGATTCTGGTTGTTTGCCAATGCTTGCTGTGCTTCTATAGCAGCCTCATGTAGGTCTGTCCATCACACTCACATGCAGATCTGCTCAACACACATCCTCATGTAGGTCTGCAGGTCTGCTCAACACACATCCTCATGTAGGTCTGCAGGTCTGCTCAACACACATCCTCATGTAGGTCTGCAGGTCTGCTCAACACACATCCTCATGTAGGTCTGCAGGTCTGCTCAACACACATCCTCATGTAGGTCTGCAGATCTGCTCAACACACATCCTCATGTAGGTTTGTCCATCACATGCAGATCTGCTCCAACACACATCCTCATGTAGGTCTGCAGATCTGCTCCAACACACATCCTCATGTAGGTCTGCAGATCTGCTCAACACACATCCTCATGTAGGTCTGCAGATCTGCTCAACACACATCCTCATGTAGGTTTGTCCAACAACACTCACATGCAGATCTGCTCCAACACACATCTGGTTTCCCAAACCCCTTCTACGTTTTCCACCCCACGGAAACACAGGGCACTAATTACTTCTTGTAGCCTAAGCAATCCTTCACCAATTTTGCTGAGCACAAAATAAATCTGTTTCATCGACCCAAGTCATCCTAGCTAGGGAAATTACCAGAACGATAGGCCTTGCATGCTCCTCTCTGCATTAAACTGTAAACAAGCCCCTTCACATCCAAGAGAGCACTCAATCATATTGATCCTTCTGCATGCCAGTACGCTCTGTAGAAATCTCCTCTGGGTGTTCTGCAGAAACAAACGTTCATATTTTCTTACTATAAAAGCTCTAATGCTTTCTTGTGTGTTCTCAGCCATAACATCTACAGTAATTAGGACGTTTCAAGAGGATACAGTACTGTAGATTTTATTTTTATCTATTTTTCTTCTGGCACCTGTCATTTGGAGTGTTAAATAGCCCAGGATGATGACTGTGTTCTTCTCATCACAGGGAGGTTGTAAACTTTGACCCCTTGATGATCTCTTCTCCCGTGAAGACTAGAACACATTGTTTCCCTGAGGATTGATTACGGATCAGTTTAAAAAAATAATCAGTTTCATTGTCCATTTAGACTATTAAACGTAAAGTACTAAAACCAGAAAAAGGCTTTTTCCTGAATCCCTTTTAAATGGGTCACTACAAAGCATTTCATGCTTTAATTCCAAGCAGAGTTGTTGTGCTTCTTATATGTTCTGGGTGAAATAAGTAGGTGAAATGTGAGTTATATAATTTAGCTACCGAGTTGATCTGTGAAATCAGAAAATCCCACTTAAGTACTTCGGTATCCCTGCACCGGTAGTTCTGTATCCCTCCACCTCCCTTTTCCGTCACATTTCCTCCAGACAGAGACTCTGGAGGCGCCCTGGATTAGAGTGGCTCCTTAAGAGCTGTCAATCAGAAGAGAGGCCATTCCCCCCACAGGAAGCTCCTCCAGACCAAGACAGCCCAGGTCACACAACTGACACCACATCCGGAACTTTCCTCCAGAGGTGGGGAGGACTAAGCAGCAGAACCAGGGCTTGTACCAGTCCCCTGTTGGGAATGCTGGGCAGAAATATTCCAGGAAACACTGCAAACGTGACAGCTGGAGCCACAGGTCTGCCTTAACAAGGAAGAAACAGCACATCCTCCCCCAGCACATCCTCCCCCAGCACATCCTCCCCCCTCATCTGGTGTTGTCTCCCAGACGCTGTCTGCTCGCCTGCCGTCAGGCTCCTGTCAGACTGAGAGGTTCAGAGAACGGTCAGGAGCAGGTAGACGCTGAGAGATGGGGAGCACAGCCAGCCTGCAGAAGCAACTCACTTCTAACAACTTAAAGCAGAGACGTGAGGGGGTGGAGGAGGGGGTGGAGGAGATCCTAGTTCCGTTCCCGAGTCGTCGGCTGCTTGCACCAAGCAGACAGGTCGACCTGGGCTGACAAGTCCCTGGTGAGTGTTATCGCATTTCCAGTAAAGTCGCCATTCCTGAACAGCTTAACAGATTCCATCTAAAAATAGAAATCTAACACATATTCAGGCCCAACAGTCCCCAGTCTGGTATCAGAGCTTGTGTTTCCCTGCAGAGGAGCTGGAACGTGATGCATCTTTACAGCAGGACCCTGCAAGCCCTCCAAGGACCCTAGAGAAGGCTGAGTTGTGACTAACAGATTCAACACAAAGCTTCATTAGAGCAGGGTTACTCAGGTCGTTCTCACCAGTCCCCCAAGGAGGACAAATAAGATAATTATGTAGTTCCTCCAGGAGCTCAGGACCACTTGTTTGGCAAATGAGTGGGCAGAGCCACGACCAAACCAGACCTGACACCAGACCTGACACCAGGCCTGACACCAGGCCTGACACCAGACCTGACACCAGACCTGACACCAGGCCTGACACCAGGCCTGACACCAGACCTGACACCAGACCTGACACCAGACCTGACACCAGACCTGACACCAGACCTGACACCAGACCTGACACCAGACCTGACACCAGACCTGACACCAGACCTGACACCAGACCTGACACCAGGCCTGACACCAGGCCTGACACCAGGCCTGACACCAGACCTGACACCAGACCTGACACCAGGCCTGACACCAGACCTGACACCAGACCTGACACCAGACCTGACACCAGACCTGACACCAGACCTGACACCAGACCTGACACCAGACCTGACACCAGGCCTGACACCAGACCTGACACCAGGCCTGACACCAGACCTGACACCAGGCCTGACACCAGGCCTGACACCAGGCCTGACACCAGACCTGACACCAGGCCTGACACCAGACCTGACACCAGACCTGACACCAGACCTGACACCAGGCCTGACACCAGGCCTGACACCAGACCTGACACCAGACCTGACACCAGACCTGACACCAGGCCTGACACCAGACCTGACACCAGACCTGACACCAGGCCTGACACCAGACCTGACACCAGGCCTGACACCAGACCTGACACCAGACCTGACACCAGGCCTGACACCAGACCTGACACCAGACCTGACACCAGGCCTGACACCAGACCTGACACCAGACCTGACACCAGACCTGACACCAGGCCTGACACCAGACCTGACACCAGACCTGACACCAGGCCTGACACCAGACCTGACACCAGGCCTGACACCAGACCTGACACCAGACCTGACACCAGGCCTGACACCAGACCTGACACCAGACCTGACACCAGGCCTGACACCAGACCTGACACCAGACCTGACACCAGGCCTGACACCAGGCCTGACACCAGACCTGACACCAGACCTGACACCAGACCTGACACCAGGCCTGACACCAGACCTGACACCAGACCTGACACCAGACCTGACACCAGACCTGACACCAGGCCTGACACCAGACCTGACACCAGACCTGACACCAGACCTGACACCAGGCCTGACACCAGACCTGACACCAGACCTGACACCAGACCTGACACCAGACCTGACACCAGGCCTGACACCAGACCTGACACCAGACCTGACACCAGACCTGACACCAGGCCTGACACCAGGCCTGACACCAGACCTGACACCAGACCTGACACCAGACCTGACACCAGGCCTGACACCAGACCTGACACCAGACCTGACACCAGACCTGACACCAGACCTGACACCAGGCCTGACACCAGACCTGACACCAGACCTGACACCAGACCTGACACCAGGCCTGACACCAGACCTGACACCAGACCTGACACCAGACCTGACACCAGACCTGACACCAGGCCTGACACCAGGCCTGACACCAGACCTGACACCAGACCTGACACCAGACCTGACACCAGGCCTGACACCAGACCTGACACCAGACCTGACACCAGGCCTGACACCAGACCTGACACCAGACCTGACACCAGGCCTGACACCAGACCTGACACCAGGCCTGACACCAGGCCTGACACCAGGCCTGACACCAGGCCTGACACCAGACCTGACACCAGACCTGACACCAGGCCTGACACCAGGCCTGACACCAGACCTGACACCAGACCTGACACCAGACCTGACACCAGACCTGACACCAGGCCTGACACCAGACCTGACACCAGACCTGAGGAAAGCACAGCCTGCAGTTTCACCTCAGCAGAACGTGACACACAGTACTGGTTCGTTCTCCTGGGGATCCATGGAGATCCAACTTTCACACAGTGTATTTATAAAGTGGGCTAAACCTCAACTCTGGTAATTGCCATGATGCCAATGTTCTACCTGCCACGATGCCAATGTTCTACCTGCCATGACGCCAATGTTCTACCTGCCATGACGCCAATGTTCTACCAAGGAACCATTAACATCCAAGCATGGCTGTTGTGTTGAACAAACAGCACAGATGAGAGAAGCTGTTAACTCTGAAATCCTGAAAGCTCTTTTCACTTCTGTGTCACCCCTATCTTGGTGGTAGCAACTGAGAAGTCATTAGAGGCCAGGCTTCTGAGGTGTCGATGCTTCTCACTGAACTGAACAACGACATAGAGAAGCTCACATTCAGTCAGCACAGGCCGATAAGACCAAAGGCCAGTCTGTGTTTTAGATCAGCTCAATCTGATGTGAGGATTCCAGCAGGTTATGCCATGCGTTTGGCCGTGAGCAACACAAGCTGTCAGATCCCTGTTGTGCAGCTGCCCCAGCGCTGCAGGTCAGAGTACAGGGATGGAGCGTTCAGTCGTTTAACTGTGGTTAAGGTCAGGGGTTCCACTACAGCAGTGGGCTACAGCAGCTTCTAGCCTCCATCAATCTACAACAGTCCCCTGGAGCACATCAATCCTATCTGGTTTGTCATCAGTTGATCTGCAGCCAATGGATCATTCCAGCACAACTCATCCTCTGGGAAGGAATACTATCAGTGGTACGGTCTCCTCTTTAACATCAATGATATAGAGATCCTGTTTGTTGTAATCCATGTGTGTCCTGTTCCGGCCATGCCGGAGGTCTGAAGCATCCCGGCTCTCTAGCAACATAATCAGATTTGACCCAATTACTGCTCGTTAACAGACACATTCTACTACACCTACAACACAGGTAATTACCGTAGCTCACAGCAGCTCTGAGCACATGCAACCAGCAGTGGACACAGGGTAGACCTTCACACCAGCTCTGAGCTCATGCACACAGGACACAGGGTAGACCTTCACACCAGCTCTAACCCCATGCACACAGGACACAGGGTAGACCTTCACACCAGCTCTGAGCTCATGCACACAGGACACAGGGTAGACCTTCACACCAGCTCTGAGCTCATACACACAGGACACAGGGTAGACCTTCACACCAGCTCTGAGCCCATGCACACAGGGTAGACCTTCACACCAGCTCTGAGCCCATGCACACAGGGTAGACCTTCACACCAGCTCTGAGCTCATGCACACAGGACACAGGGTAGACCTTCACACCAGCTCTGAGCTCATACACACAGGACACAGGGTAGACCTTCACACCAGCTCTGAGCCCATGCACACAGGGTAGACCTTCACACCAGCTCTGAGCCCATGCACACAGGGTAGACCTTCACACCAGCCTGGGCTTTAAGGGCGGCCAAGAAGCTGAACCAGGAAGGAACCTGGATGTCTTCACATCTGTCACATGTTCAGGAGTCCCAGTATATTCTGAGTAGAAGCTTTGGCCATAGCAGACCAAGGCTTGACCTCTCAACATCTCAGTCCACAAGTACAGATGTCAGATGTCTATGAACAGACCTGAACAGCTTACTGATGACTTAATAAGACATTATGGCGTCAACACCCAAAAAGTGTGTTAATTATTATGATAATTATATGAAACATTTAACTTTAGTCCTTGATTCCTCCTGTCTACTCTGTAATTGACTCTTGCAGATTTCATGTGAGCACACACACACACACACACACACACCACACACACACACACACCAGTCTTTACAGTATCAGTTTTAGCAGACGCTTTTATCCAAAGCGACTTCCAAGAGAGAGCTTTACAAAAAGTGCATAGGTCAAACGACGAGAGCCCCAAAAACATTGCGGGTAGCCAAAACATGAAGCATACATTGTGAAAATCAAATAAGTGCCAATGGGTAGAACCAGAAGAGAATGAAGTTAGACAAGTTACAATTAAACAACATGATCCTCGACACCACACACTAGTCATGTGAGCACACACACTAGTCATGTGAGCACACACACTAGTCATGTGAGCACACACACTAGTCATGTGAGCACACACACTAGTCATGTGAGCACACACACTAGACGTTCAGCCTAACTGATCTGATTCTTGATGCTCCCTACTTCTCATTGTTCAAGGAAGTTTCTCCGTTGAAACAATCCAAGATAGACTGAATGACGGACTAATAAGGTAGCAAGTTTCACCAGGCTAAATACAGACCAAGAGTCACAGGCCCCAAGACATCCATGTGTCCTGCTGCACTCACAGCGAGGTGAGAACTGTAATGCTGTTGTCATGAAAGTGCTTTTCCTTCTTTCAAAGACATGACGCTTCTCAGTCACCTCCATTATATTTAAACAGATTTCAATTCCAACGTCAAAGAAAATAAATGGCACAGCACAGCCCACTCAACCCTTCCTTGGTTCTGCAGTGAGAACACAAGGACCTTTCCAAACCTTTGAGGCCAACACAACAGAGAGCATTTTCATTGCCGTTCCATTTATCATCCTCATCCCAAATTCAATCTGCTGTGACTAATGCTTTAAAGATACACGAGTCCTCCTGGGTAGATATTTTCTGAACACTTTTCAACCTCAGGTAACCCACGTGGGAGCCCGTATCTAGAACAATCTTTGCCTCATTCAGAGACAACTATTGAGGGAATTAGACTTATTATTTTGAACAGAGGATTTTGGTTAAGAACACCAGAGGGCTTATCACTGTGTTTTAGAGCAGAGGAGCTCCTTGAGAGCGTCACTAAACCCTGATAGGACAGGCAGCTTTTAGATAACCAAGACAAAGGGAGGCCTCTCCTGAACTCGTGTCACTCCAGAACACTAGTGACACTTCTATCAGTCTCTCCTGCTGAATGGGGGCAAGCAGATGTGCAGTGAGATTGGGCAATTTGAGTTTCCTAGTTCCTCTGACAAGCGCTCTGTGCTTCCAGGCACGCTGCCAAGAGACAGCATGCCTCACAGGCTCAACAGGGCTTCACGCTCGCATCACCTGAGGCCACCGGGAGACTGGGGTCACAGCGACAGGGACTTCACAAGATCACAGGTCTAAACTGAGATACACAAGACTAACAATTAAAACACTTATTAGAAGATCTGTGTGAGTACACAGAAATATTCAATGTACAGACTTCTGTACGGAAGTTTGAAAGCAGTGGCCCCTAACTACACCATTTTGTCTTGGCCAATGCAAAACAGAGCACTGCGGTTTGAAACCTGGCATGAGCATATTGCTCATCCTTATACGTGAGCCGTAATATGCAGGATTTTATAGCTGTCAGAAACTGCCTGAGATATCTCTTAATAGGCTCTGCCCCATGCTGTTTGATACACACACAGCCCTCCTTGATACTGAAGACAGGCTCAAACTGCAGCACACTGTTTCAGGGGGGTTAAGGGGTAACTGCCCATTGAGAATGGATAACAATATCCAACAATCCATGAAAAGGTGTGTATTACTTCAAACATGCACCTTGCTTCGTGAATTATTGAAATATTCTACAAATGTGTCAGAGTCAAAAAGTTGAATTGTTGCAACTAGCTAGCTATTGAACCTTAAGCATCATTAGGCCTCTCGTGAGCTATAACCATGCCCCTTGAAGTACAACAATAACAAGACCTGATCATGACCGATGGACAGCAACTGCCACACTACTGTCCAGCCAGGCCAGTTTACGTCAAGTAAAGTGGAAGCAAGCTACTGGTCATATCCATCAGATAGTGTGACAGTCACTGAAAAGAGAAGAACAATATTTCCCATTCTCAAACGTCTTGTCAGCAGACAAGCTAGATCACTTAATAAACGCTGTTTGACGGCCACTCTTTCGACTCAAGTCTTACGTACTCGTCGAAGTATATGTTGAAAAATGTCTCTAGCTAGCAACATAAATGAACACCTTGCAGTGCAACACGATTACTATTTAACTGTAATTAAAGTAAATAAAAAGCTAATAGCATTGCTGAGCTAACAATGAAAGACAGAACATCTAACGTGTTGTTAGTGCTCATAAATATATATTCTAGGTCTTCAGACAAAGGGGCTTCTCCATGGCAAGACATGACTAGCTAGCGAGGACAATCCAAAGGGGAAACGATACCTAGCTGGCTAGGTTAAGCTAGCTAGCGTTAGCTAGCCGGCTAGGTTCCCATCATTTGGGCTTATAGCGAGTCAGTTATCTAGCATGGTACTGCTAACACCGCAGCAGCGGCTAGCTACAGGCTAGCGAGCACACAGCAGCGAGCAGGCTAGCAATCCCGCGTTTCTAAAGTGTCGCAAAATACAAGCCTTGCTAGCTAGCTGGTCGTGTAAACTTAAAATGATAAACTTACCCTGTTTGAAAACCCCAGTCCAACGAATATTCTAAGTACACTCCATAGATCCTGAGATGAAAGATAAAATACTTCAGTAACCCCAAAAATGTGGTAAATTTGACAGACAAATCAATCAACGTGCTCCCAAGAAATCCAACAGCACTGGAAAGGGAAAACCAATTCAGTGGACCAGTGCAGCCTCCACACGTTGAGATCCCGTTCAAAAATTGAAAAATACCGGTTACGATAGGAAATTGAGATTCAGTTTCAAGCCTGGTTGGATATAAATCACATCCTTCAATAGTCCGAGAAGAAAAGTCCAATATTCCGCATGTCTCCACAACAGTATAATTCCTGGAGTCGATTCCTCTGAATCTCTAATATATCTTAATGGCTGTTTGTATCTCTCAATGCTGAGGGTGCGATACAATGTAACCAACAAGCAGAACGAGCCACTTGCAAGTTCAGGGGAAATCCAACTGGACGGGGCCTCTGGAAGGGATTGGCAGAGTGAGAAAACACGGAACTGGATTTTGGACGGGTTGGCAGGAGGCCATTCTGTTCAACTCGTTTTTTTCACTCTGCAATAAAACGTGTTTTGTTTCTAGGTCCCTGTTATTTGGGATTGAAGCCATGAAACAGTTCTTGATTCTTTACATCCTCTCTTGCTTAAACATGGACATCCAGAAGAGACACGTCACACGGATCACTTCACTTTGAAACTATTAGTATAACTGCTTTAAGATGCAGGATATTTGACAAAATCACATTTAGATTTCAGGTTCGCTCTTTTGGATGTTTCCCATCAGAGGCATCCTGTCTTCCTATTTGAACAACTGAATATCAGTATATCAGTATATTTGAATATCAGTATATCTGAATATCTGAATATCAGTATATCTGAATATCAGTATATCTGAATATCAGTATATCTGAATATCAGTATATCTGAATATCAGTATATCTGAATATCAGTATATCTGAATATCAGTATATCTGAATATCAGTATATCTGAATATCAGTATATCTGAATATCAGTATATCTGAATATCAGTATATCTGAATATCAGTATATCTGAATATCAGTATATCTGAATATCAGTATATCTGAATATCAGTATATCTGAATATCAGTATATCTGAATATCAGTATATCTCAATATCAGTATATCTCAATATCAGTATATCTGAATATCAGACAGTATATCTGAATATCAGTATATCTGAATATCAGTATATCTGAATATTAGTATATCTGAATATCAGTATCTGAATATCAGTATATCTGAATATCACCTCAGTTAATAATTGGGGGAGGCTGTATGTGATTCATTCATCAGTTTCAACCTCAGACTGAAACACACAAGCGTTTCTGTTCAAGCCCAAAACAATCGTCCCACCAAGAAACATGAACACATTTCTGAGTAAGTTGGATGCTGGAGTTTTTGGTCACAAACGATTAGTGCCGCTTTAGGCCTCAATTAGCATTCTAGCATTTGAGTGCAGACCTTCTAAACTGAGATGAACAGGAGTGCAGACCTTCTAAACTGAGATGAACAGCAGCCTCTAGCTTGTCTCTCAGCTGGGATGGGTCTCTCCAGAAGAGCTTCAGCTGGTTGGAAAGAGGCCAGGAACCGAGTTCTAACCTTCATTTCTACGTTGGAGACAGCAGTGAGGGCAGATCTTGGTGCTGTGGAGCCAACAGCCCCCCTGCTGATCTGGCCTCCCAGAGGACTCTGCTCTGATGGGCTCCAGGATAATGATGGGGGTCTTCCTCTGTGGTTAACAGCCAGCAGCAGAGAGGAGGACTGGCAAGAGAAGAAGCAACACTTCTGACAGGCCAAACGTGTCATGCTGTTTATCACGCAGCAAACAGAGATAACCCCTCGTGTTTACTCAGAAGGTGGGAGGGATGGGAAAAAGAGAATGGAGGAATGGGAGGGGGAGAGGGGGGATAGAGAGATGGATGGAGGATGAGAAGGGGAGAGGGGGGATAGAGAGATGGATGGAGGATGAGAAGGGGAGAGGGGGCAAGCTTTGCACAGAGGCATTCCAAGCTGGTTACCCGGGCAACAAGGATATGATAATGTTGCCTTTGACGTGACAGAGGGAATCATCTCAGCAGTGCTCTGCCTTTCTCTCTCTCTCTCTCTCTCTCTCTCTCTCTCTCTCTCTCTCTCTCTCTCTCTGTCTCTCTCTCTCTCCTCCCTCCCTGTCTCTCCTTCCCTCCTTCCCTCCCTCCCTCCCTCTTCCTCCTCTCTCTCTCCGAGGTGCAGGGAGGCCAGGGGAAACTGAATTAATGGGATCATTTTCACACAGTGAGGGCGGGCAGTCAGGGCCAGCACTCCATCTTCTCAGCGCCTTCGTGTTCTCACGCCAGCTCCCGCTTTCATCCACACAGAACACGGCTTCCATTTTGAAGCAGGCAGGATTGGTTTTAGTCTCTCGCTCTTGCTGTTTCTCCCTCCTTTTCTCTCTCTCTCTCTCCCCCCCCTCTCTCTCTCTCTCTCTCTCTCCCTCTCTCTCTCTCTCCCTCTCTCTCTCTCTCGCTCTCTCTCTCTGTGTAAATCTCCCTTCCAGTGCCAAACAGCATATAGCACAGTGAGGGATCATGGATCACTGTTGATTTGCTCTTCCAGGCAGGGAGTTCAAACTACCACACAGGGCTGCAGCCTAAACTGTGCTGTCTGTCAGCCACAAAGGGCTGCAGACTAAATTAACAGGCTGTGTCAGTAGAAACATACATTTTACCTGCTTGTAGTAAAGCACTCATTATGGATGACAGATGTATGAGCTTCATTCAAGCCAGTAAGGACTCTGATGCATGAACGTGTCACGTTGTGCCTTGAGGGGAGAACAGGATCAGATAAATCACACGTTTATAAAAGAAAAGACACCAGACACACCTGTGTGTGTGTCAGTGTGTGTGTTTGCATGTGCGTCTGTGTGTGTTTGCGTGTGTGTGTGCCTTTGTGTGTAGCTGAAGCGGGAGCGCATGTGAAACACAGAAAATCAATGTGTGCATGTTTTTTTCTTTCTTCTTTCATATTATATCTTGAATCAAAGCCTCGCCCTCTCATTGTGAGTGAAGCAGAATTAACATTTTCATTTGATTCCTCTGTCTGGTCTGGCTGGTACTCGCTGGGCTAATTAATCAGTGGTTCTAATGAGCTGTTAGAATAATGAGGAGGGATGAAGGAGACAGGCTCATCCTGCTCTCTGGCCTCTGTGGCGTCTGCTGCAATATCATGGTAAACAGCAGGAGCAGCTCTTCACTGAGGCTCCATGCAGGAGCAGCTCTTCACTGAGGCTCCATGCAGGAGACACCATGCAGGAGGCACCACCATGCAGGAGGACACCATGCAGGAGGACACCATGCAGGAGGACACCATGCAGGAGGACACCACCATGCAGGAGGACACCACCATGCAGGAGGACACCATGCAGGAGGACACCATGCAGGAGGACACCATGCAGGAGGACACCACCATGCAGGAGGACACCATGCAGGAGGACACCACCATGCAGGAGGACACCATGCAGGAGGACACCACCATGCAGGAGGACACCATGCAGGAGGACACCATGCAGGAGGACACCATGCAGGAGGACACCATGCAGGAGGACACCATGCAGGAGGACACCATGCAGGAGGACACCACCATGCAGGAGGACACCACCATGCAGGAGGACACCATGCAGGAGGACACCATGCAGGAGGACACCATGCAGGAGGACACCATGCAGGAGGACACCACCATGCAGGAGGACACCATGCAGGAGGACACCACCATGCAGGAGGACACCATGCAGGAGGACACCACCATGCAGGAGGACACCATGCAGGAGGACACCATGCAGGAGGACACCATGCAGGAGGACACCACCATGCAGGAGGACACCATGCAGGAGGACCACCATGCAGGAGGACACCACCATGCAGGAGGACACCATGCAGGAGGACACCACCATGCAGGAGGACACCATGCAGGAGGACACCACCATGCAGGAGGACACCACCATGCAGGAGGACACCATGCAGGAGGACACCATCCAGGAGGACACCACCATGCAGGAGGACACCATCCAGGAGGACACCATGCAGGAGGACACCACCATGCAGGAGGACACCATGCAGGAGGACACCATGCAGGAGGACACCACCATGCAGGAGGACACCATGCAGGAGGACACCATGCAGGAGGACACCACCATGCAGGAGGACACCATGCAGGAGGACACCACCATGCAGGAGGACACCATGCAGGAGGACACCATGCAGGAGGACACCACCATGCAGGAGGACACCATGCAGGAGGACACCATGCAGGAGGACACCACCATTTTCTACTGGATTATGTTTTTATTTACTTTTAATCCAAAAGCAGTTCAACAACAGTCCAACACCTCTACACACCCCTACACCACTGCACACACCACTGCACACACCACCACCCTGACACCATGATGCACAGTCCCTCTGGGCTACATTCAGGTCAGGCAGTGAAGAGAGAGGGGAGCAGCCAGGAGCCATCTCTCTACCCTGCACCTCATTCATCATACTTTGAGTAATCCGACTGTAATAAACATCCACAGGAACCTGCAGGGAACCCACTTAAGCGATTAGATCACCCGCTCCGACTTCTACACAGCAAGCCCAATCTCTGAGGAGAGAAAGCACAGGACGGTTTGGGGTGAGGGGGTGGGGCGGTTTGGGGTGAGGGGGGTGGGGCGGTATGGGGTATGGGGGAATTAGGTGGAGGGGGGTGGTGGGGTGGTATGTTTCAGTCCTGGGGCAGGAGAGAGAACATGACTGAGGGGATGTGGTCACTACAGGCAATAAACAAAATGATTTATTCACTCCAGAGGAGTGTTTGGGCCTCGGAGACACTGTGGGCCTCATGTACTAACGCTTTTGCATTCATTTCCATTTCAGGCATATTTTAATTTGCATAAAAGCATGGCGAGGTATGTACAAACATGCCGCACTGAGGTAAAAACGCAGACTGCCAGTCGCGGGAACTGAAAATGACAAATTGCACTTTTCCGTGTCATGCAGATGAATTCACGGGAGGGTCAGGGGGAAAGTGGGAGTTTCCCATAAAGATATGGGAGGGGATGCGCAAAGTGCGCCTAATTATTTAGTCGGCGGTATGTACAAAAACCGCCTGTTAAAGCTCACCTCTCAGAAGGTTGTATATTTACATTCGCTGTTACCTGAACATGAACAAGCACATCAACTTCGTTATCTAACCTAACCTAACCCCAACCTAACTAACCTAACCTATCACTAAATCTTTGTTTTCGCTGTTTTGACTTTGGTGGCTGATCCATGATAGAAAGAGAGAAGGAGGGCCATTCAATTGCATGTTTAAGTGCTCGCAATGTACGCTATAGTGGGCGGAGAAAGGCGCTGATTACCCGATGACCTGCAGGTTTGGTAAATACGGAGTGTCACAGCGTGCACTGCCTGCGGGTGTGTCCCAGCTCAGGGTCTGAAGGGAAGTGTTCCTGATGTCTGCAGGGTTAGGGTCAACCAGCTCGGGGGAGGCGGCTGGTCCCCATCTGGTGTCTACTGCTGTCCTGTTGTGGCATGTTTACACATCCTGCCCATGTGACCAATGGCAAGGCCAGGATTGTCCCCTGAGGCCTGAGCGGCATGAAGAGCGCCCTCTCTCAGAGGAGGGGTCAGACCCTCTGATACGAACACATACAGTAAACACACATTCTTCATGTATGTCTTAGATTGTACATTCGCACATGCACACACACTCAGAGCTGTTGTTCAGCTCTTTGAGGGTTCCCGGGTGTCGGCAGGGTGTCCAGGTGTGTCGTGTGTCCAGGTGTGTCGCAGGGTGTCCGGTGTCGCAGGGTGTCCGGTGTGGCAGGGTGTCCAGGTGTGCTGTCCAGGTGGCTAATGGCTCTATCTCTCATCCTCAACCTTTACACACTCAGCAGAGGCCCATGCAAAACTAACATGTCTGAACATGTGCACCAACACACAACGGGAGAGAGAGAGGGAGAGGGAGACAGACGAGAGAAAGGGAAAGAGAAGGAATGGTAGTTTCACAGTGTTTTGTGTTGAGAAAGGAGACCCCTGTGTCTGGTGTTGAACCCTGCTTCCCCCTCATCACCCAGGATCCCAGGTGAGGGAGACCCACGATGGTCACCTAGGAGACCAGGTGAGGGAGACCCACGATGGTCACCTAGGAGACCAGGTGAGGGAGACCCACGATGGTCACCTAGGAGACCAGGTGAGGGAGACCCACGATAGTGTTCAACCTGGAACACCTCTACTGGGTGCTAGTGAATCTCAAAAAGCATATTATGTCTTCTTTCATCCAATCGTTTTTTCTCTCTCTCTCTCTCTCTCTCTCTCTCTCTCTCTCTCTAAAGATGAGATTCTAAGGGGAATTCTGAGGAGTCCATTTTGTTTTTGTTTCACTAGTAAAATCTCAGAAGGGTCAAGATCTCCACGCATGTGTTTTCGTATGTCACAGTCTCCAACTTGTGTTTTTGATCTAAGGTATCGCTCCAGAGACTGAGTCCTGAGATCAACCCAATGTGTTTTCCAGTCAAAGACCTGAGCTTGTCCTATTTTTCACTCACAATCCTGACAGCAGCATGTGGAATGGGGAAAACTATGCAGAGACAGATATATCAGTCTGACAGGGACGCAGGAGCGAGAGAAATAGGAATCCTGACAATGTGCCACATATTCATACAGCACATCACTGGCTGTCCACGGTCTCCGAGGAAAATACCATGGATACGAGAAGAGGAGAGAGAGAGAGAGAGAGAGAGAGAGGGAGGCTTATTCTTTGAAGAATCAGATATTAACACTTCAAACAGCTCCAGTATTTCCGTGTGGTTGCAGTGATATGAGTTACACACACGTAAAAAAAAATGTGAAGAATGCCAATTTTCCACTCTCAAATCCCAGCTTGTGCTTCCCTTCCTGACCGCTTCATTTCCAGGACGTTACCGGCGCGTCGTGGGAGGTGGAAACATCTTTTGGGATTATTATTTTCTTCTTCTCTCCCACTCAACCCTAATCCCTGTGTATAGGACACTTCCTGTGTATAGGACACTTCCTGTGTATAGGACACTTCCTGTGTATAGGACACTCCCTGTGTATAGGACACTTCCTGTGTATAGGACACTTCCTGTGTATAGGACACTTCCTGTGTATAGGACACTTCCTGTGTATAGGACACTCCCTGTGTATAGGACACTTCCTGTGTATAGGACACTTCCTGTGTATAGGACACTTCCTGTGAAATGGCTTGGTTGACATTTTGACCATATGCGCCCTGGAAATGTAGCCAGCGACACTGTCTAGATTGAAGAAGGAAAATAGGCCTCTTTTGGTTTCTCCCTCTCCCTCCTTCTTATTTTCCAGCGTGAGCCACAGTGTGGGGGATGGGCGGCAAGCAGAGGAGGGGAGGGGAGGGGAGGGGGTCTCTAGAGGGATGTGTGTGAGTGATGGTTTTCTAACCCAATGCACATCCTTTTACAGACAGATTTTTAAATGTAGCATTTTACTTTGAAAAAGTGAAAGCTGTGGAATGGTACACACACACACACACACTTGGATGATAGCTCCCTCTAACAGCTCTGATGTTTGATCAGAATAATATTCAAGCCTCTAGCGTTTCTGTGAAAACATCCATGGGATTCCTGGATGCTCGTCTTCCTGGACGCGTCTCCGGGGGGGCGGTCTCTCCTCCCCTCCGGCTCCACGTCTCCTCGCTCAGACACAAATCATTAAACCAACGCTCACATTTACTCTTTGTGGTTGTCTTGTGTGTTGACATTTGAAGATGTATTCTCTGTTGAACAGTAATATACACACAGGGTGACACACAACACAGAAGGGTGTTTACTGTGAGCTGAATTGTCCCACATCCTTCAATAACAACAAACCACAAACACTCAAACACTTCACATGACATCCCACTACAACTCTAATGTTGACTTAGGTAGTGGTTGTTGGCCGGTAAATGACAGGAGCATCTCTTGTGGCTCAGCCGGATCGTCACCAGAGAGGAGCACTCTGCTCTTGAGTAACAGCCAGAGGCGTGGGGGAGGGGTGGGGGAGGGGTGGGGGGAGGGGTGGGGGAGGGGTGGGGGAGGGGTGGGGGAGGGGTGGGGGAGGGGTGGGGGAGGGGTGTGGGAGGGGTGTTTTGGGTTTGTTTTGAGGTGTGACCTTTGTTTCGTTGAGGGTGATTGGGTGTCCTTCCCATGCGTATCTCATTCCAGCTTCCATATTGTTTCCAACCAGAGGAACCTAACCTGTCTGACGTTCACTTCTTCACCAAAAACATTTCAATCACATCCTCGTTCTCACTCACGCCCCATCCTGCAGTGTCCTGGATATGGAGGGGCGGGGTGGCCCAGAGGGGGGCGGGGGTGGCCCAGAGCGGGGTGGGGGGCAGGGAGGCCTCTTGTGGAGGATTGAGTCCATGTGTTACAGGGAGGGGGGCCGGGGCACCATCAATCTTGGCTGGCTGCAGTTGGCAGCTCTCCTTGTGGCAGGATAATAGAGAGTGAGGAGAGCTATAGCCCTTTTGATCAGCAGATCCCAGTGAACCATGTGTGTGTGTGAAAGAGAGAGAAGGAGAGGGAGGGAGGGAGGGAGGGAGGGAGGGAGGGAAGGAGGGAGGGAGGGGGAGAGAGAGAGAGAGAGATGAGAGAGAGAGAGAGAGACACTAGAGAGATAGACAGAGAGCGCGAGAGAGATTCCCGTTGTGCCTCTGCCTCAGTACGTGGTGTGAGCAGGTCATTCCCAGAGAGGGTTGTAGCAGCTTGCGTACAGTGTAACACCACACCACCCAACACTGTCACCTTCACCAGGAGCCATTCAGAGGGAGGGAGGACTCACTGCATATCAGAGCTGTAACAAGACTGTGGGGCTTACATGCACCAGCTGGTCTGGTGTGTGTGCAGGGTGGAGGAGGAGGTGGAGGTGGAGGAGAGGGACCAATAGAGGGTCTGAATGGACAATGACCTCAGCATGGCTGGAGGTCGAGTTAGCGCAGAGGGGTTTATGGCAGCCAAGAAGATGTTCTGGTCACACGCACACACGCACACACACACACACACGCACGCACACACACACGCATGCACGCACGCACTCACGCACACACCCACCACCCACACACACACCATCAGGCGCGGTGTCCACCTCCGGCCACGATGAGTAATAGAAGATTTAATGAAAGGCTTTGCTGCTGTTCCGACCGCTGGGGCCAAATCAATTCAAGATGTCGAGGAGATTGTGCTCCCTGAACCAGCACACACAAGCCTGACGATCCTCAACGCAGAGAGTGTGTTTTCATCATCTGTGTGTGTGTGTAGCTCTGTCTTTCTATGTACAGTAATGTGTAGGTACTTAAGTACCATGGCTGTGTGTGTGAGTGCACTCCCCCCATCTCGTGTCTTATCCACTAACTGGTCTGTGGAGCGGAGGATCTGTCAGTGTGGCTAAATGAGATGGCTCATTGGCTCAGGCAGGGAGAGGGATCCTGCTGCCTGACGGCTCATTGGCTCAGGCAGGGAGAGGGATCCTGCTGCCTGACGGCTCATTGGCTCAGGCAGGGAGAGGGATCCTGCTGCCTGACAGCTCATTGGCTCAGGCAGGGAGAGGGATCCTGCTGCCTGACGGCTCATTGGCTCAGGCAGGGAGAGGGATCCTGCTCATTGGCTCAGGCAGGGAGAGGGATCCTGCTGCCTGACGGCTCATTGGCTCAGGCAGGGAGAGGGATCCTGCTGCCTGACGGCTCATTGGCTCAGGCAGAGAGAGGGATCCTGCTGCCTGCACTCACACATTTGTTCTTGTTTCTGCCATAACACTAAACAAACAGATAACTCCCTTTAGAACCGCCTTAGAACCGCCTTGGAACCGCCTTAGAACCGCCTGCCTTACAGACCTGCAACAACACAGCCGTTGCCAAAGGAAAAAACGTGTCAAATCTTCACACGTACGGTAATGATTTGGGGTGTTACTGAAAACTAGCAAAGGAACTTCCTGCTTGGAAGTGATTGATTACTGCACCACTCTGTGTGAGACTGTTTGGATACTCTATTCCATGTTGCTGAAACCTGTGTGTGTAAGTGTGTGTGAGTGTGTGTGTGTGTGTGTGTGTGTGTGTATAAGTGTGTGTGTGTGTGTGTGAGTGTGTGTGTGTGTGTGTGTGTGTGTGTGTGTATAAGTGTGTGTGTGTGTGGTGTCACCTGCAACAGCATACTGGGGAGACACCTCCTCTCTGATTGGCTGTAGCTGAGGTGGTTTCGCCTGAGTAGCTAACAGAAGTTGTGAGGTGTGTAAGAAAGGGAGCAAAGGAAAGTGGAAAGTGGAATGTGTGTGTGTGTGTGGGTGTGTGTGTGTGTGAGTGTGAGTGTGTGTGTGTGTGAGTGTGTGTGTGTGTTGTGTGTGTGTGTGTGTGTGAGTGAGCCTAGTGTCTGGAAAGCGTGTGAACTGTCAGTCAACACCACAGTGTTTGCCTAAGGGAGGGGGTGTCAGATCGGGCTACGACCCATTAAGCTCTGTTTGGTCACAGCTTGTTTTTAGGTTGGAGCATCATGTTGGAACATGTTGGAACATACTCAATATTTCCATTCAGTGGTATCTAAGAAGAAACATATCTTGAATGAATTCTGACAATGTTGGCCACATGCATCTTGTGGAAACAGTCCTTTCATCTTTCGTGTCATGGACGTTGCGAGTGAGAAGGAGACATCTGAACTGTCAGCTGTCTGCTGCTGCTGCTTGACAGTCTGTGTGACTCAGTTGAACTAGGTCAGCCTTTTACGCACCCTGGTCACACACACACGTAACACACACACACACACACACACACACACACACACACGTAACACACACACACACACATGTAACACACACACACACGTGACGACACCAGTCGTCAGCAGGCATGAGGCATTACTCCCTGACCTGACGGCCATTTTAGTCCTGCATGCCTCTCATAGCAGCCACCCTCCATAACCCTCCATAACCCTGGTATGTTACCCAGCCAGGCAGGCACACACACACACACACACACACACACACACACACACAGATTCAAAATCCCTGGCATGGAACACAAAAGACAAACTGCTAATCTTGGCTGGAGAGTGGGGTCAGTCATCAGGCATCATCCCTCTCACCCTCTCTCCCTCCAATGTACTCAGCTCTCTCTCTCGCATTCCCTTCTCCCCCTCCTCCCCCGCATCCGCATCAGCAAACAGGAAATCAAACAGTGTTGAAGGCAGAAGTTCACTCTCCATCCTGGCGTTCGTCTGACCTTCTCTCAGGACTCTTGTCTTCTCTCCGCTCACCCTAACGGCTCCATGAGCAGCTGTCAGCAGCACAGATCTCAGCAGAGCAGATCTCACAGAGCAGATCTCACAGAGCAGATCTCAGCAGAGCAGATCTCACAGAGCAGATCTCACAGAGCAGATCTCACAAAGCAGATCTCAGCAGAGCAGATCTCACAGAGCAGATCTCACAGAGCAGCTGTCCTGTTGTACCTCTGCAGAGATTGCATTCATGAAAGTAGTTGTACTCACATAAGATATAATGGTATTTTTGCTACACTGTATAGTGTAACATTGTACAGTGGTTGAGATGTTATTGTTGCTCTGTGCCTGCTATCTGAGATGTTGTTATTTTGTACTGTGTCTGGAAAATACTGACAGTTTTTATTCTACCCATCAAATGGCTGTTGGAAGTAGACGTGATGAAATTATATGTTTCTGTTGTACAGATGAATGCTGCTACATGATGTAGCTGCGGATAAAAGTGTCTGCTCAGTTACTGTAATCAAATGTAAATGTATTTTCCTGTCTAATCCGATGGTAATCTACAGAAAAATACTGAAAATATTGGGTCGTGCTAACTGTGCCCAGACATTGCACCATGCAGACAACACACCATGCAACACACCATGCAACACACCATGCAACACACCATGCAACACACACCATGCAACACACCATGCAGACAACACACCAGGCCTGCAGAAGCTACAGCAGAGGACAGCAGCATCCACACTGCGCCCTCCTGGAGGCTGACTCTGGAGGCTGACTCTGGAGGCTGACTCTGGAGGCTGACTCTGGAGGCCGACTCTGGAGGCTGACTCTGGAGGCCGACTCTGGAGGCCGACCCTGGAGGCCGACTCTGGAGGCCGACCCTGGAGGCCGCTCGGAGGCCGCTCTGGAGGCCCGACTCTGGAGGCCGACTCTGGAGGCCGACTCTGGAGGCCGACTCTGGAGGCTGACCCTGGAGGCCGACTCTGGAGGCCGACTCTGGAGGCTGACCCTGGAGGCCGACTCTGGAGGCTGACTCTGGAGGTTGACCCTGGAGGCTGACTCTGGAGGCTGACTCTGGGGCTTCACTTGGAGCTGGGGGCCCTGTCCCCTGCCTGTCCCCTGCCTGACCCTGGGAAACAGGCGTCACACCTGTTTCCTGAGAGCCTTGAAGTGTTGAAGAACGCCAGCGCCCTGCGTGACCTTTCACCCCCGTCCCTCAGAGGTGTTCCTGATGGACAGCTGCTCAGGCTCACAGAGGACAGAGAGAAAATAACTCCACAGATTCACTCACAACATTCCTGCTGGGGAGTGTGTGTGTGTGAGAGTGTGTAGAGGGAGGGGGGACACTTCGATCCCAGAGGGCAGAATGACCCCAGATGCTTGCCAGATGCACGCTCTCTCTGAACTGAGAGAGAAGGAGAAGTCAGAGAGTGATGGACAGAAAAAGAGAAAGAGGTCAAGAGAGACAGAGGGAACGAGGGTTAGAGAGAGAAAGAGGTAAGACAGATAGAGAGTGGTAAAGAGAGAGAGGTAAAGAGAGGGAGAGAGGTAAAAAGAGAGAGAGAGATAAAGACTTTTGGACTTCAAAGATACCTTTATTGGGCAGTTAGAACTACCAGCTAACCAAGCAGTTTCACACCACACCAGCCATTTCTTATTCCAACAAACCCGTTTTCCCCATTTCATGTTGTGGGTCGCGCTGAAGACTCGGTCAGTCAACGCAGCTATCTCGTTGTCATGGCATCAGTGTGAGAATGAATAGAATCAACATAATCGTTTCAGTCAAGTGGCTCATTATGACATCATCAAATCTTGAAATTGCGCACAATGCATATAGGCATGTTGGCCTGTTTTCTTAATCGGAAAATGCTACATTGGAAAATGCATTTTACATGACTGTATACAATTTGGGATATATCATCAGGATTATTGTGGAATAGTGTGCATGTTAATGTACATAGTAGCGTGTGGTATTTTCAGATTCAGACATGAGGTATATGCGGATATTATCATAGCATTCTTTGCACATGTAGCTAGCCGAGGCTAGCTATGGCGCATTGAGAATATGTGTCTCAATTTTGGGCTTTGCAACAGTTTTTGGTCAGTCACGGCTGGATGGAAACGGGATTATTAGTGGAATATTAATTTGCAATGTCAACAGATGAGTAGGAATATTGTTTTTTTTCTGAAAATTGGCAAAAAACTGAATCTTGTGCATTTAAACATTGTCCCTCATACATAGGCAATAGCCTAAACCAAACAATGCAATGCCAGTTTACATACAGGTGTTTTTATAGTAGGCCTACTGCACTAGCAGGAGTCGTGACAGCCACTACTATACCTGTTCTGAACCCTGACCCTGAACACTGAACACTGAACACTGGACACACGCACGACTCTCATATTTAGGACCGTTCACCAGCAGACCAATCGCTTGTCTCCTTTGTCATGTATTCTGTAGCCTATCGGAGGGGAGGGAAAAGGGGCTGGTCCCGAGCGATCACTTTACCTTTATGAATATGTTATTGAAATGTCGCCCCTGATTGTGTTCTCTCCAACAGGGCTGAACGCCCACCAATCAATGGAGATCATTTATCAGTTTCCGTTATGTTAGAAGAGACAACATGAAGCAGAAAGTGTTGATTGGACCATGGTAGAAGGATTACAGTAAAGGGACTTATCTTCCATAGTCTTCTGACTGTACTGTTTGTTCACTGTGTTTTATAGCTGAGATGTGAAGTAGTAAACACAGACTGTTCCGTGAATCTGACCACTGAAATATTGTACATTTATACACTTTTGTTCCTTGATCTTCTGCTCTACTTTCTACATGCACCATGTGCGCGTTGCTTTGGATACAAGCATCTGGTACATGAATAGGATGTATGTGTTTGATGGTAAAAGGAATCTCTGGGTCTTATAACAGAAGAGGCCTGACAAGGCCGTCTCTCACAGTCTCAACTCTGCTATGTGCTGGGAGAATGTCACTGGGATTAATGACACACAAACTATGCACAATAAAGCCTTTACTGGAAGCTTCTCAATACTGAATCACCCCCGACACCTTCCCATCTATCTCTCATTTCCTGGTAACAGAACAGGTCTACCAATGTGCAACATCACTGTACGTTTCCCCCCCGTTAACACACTCATACACTGTACCACATACACTGTACACACACTCATACACTGTACACACACTCATACACTGTACACACACACATACACTGTACACACACTCATACACTGTACACACACACATACAATGTACACACACTCATACACTGTACACACACACATACACTGTACACACACTCATACACTGTACACACACACATACACTGTACACACACACATACACACACACATACCCTGTACACACACACTACACTGTACACACACACATACACTGTACACACACATTTACATGTATTCATTTAAGCAGACACTTTTATCCACTCTGCTCACTCTTTCTCCTCTCTGATCACTCTTTCTCCTCTCTGCTCACTCTCTTTCTCCTCTCTGATCACTCTTTCTCCCTCTCTGCTCACTCTTTTCCTCCTCTCTGCTCACTCTTTCTCCTCTCTGATCACTCTTTCTCCCTCTCTGCTCACTCTTTCTCCTCTCTGCTCACTCTTTCTCCTCTCTGCTCATCTGATGAGGCAGTCATCCCTCTGCTGACACACACACAGACCCTTCTCTGGGGAGCTCGACTCACAACACCTCAGTGAACTCTGTTAAAACCATCCAACTTGTCTGTTCTTTTGAACCAGCCACTGGCTTCCTCCTGCACCATCCCCAGCACCAGCCCATCACCAGCTCCAGCCCAGCACCATGCTTGCTCTGTGGGCCAGCCAGGGCTGCCTTCGCGGGGATGTGTGGAGGTCTGAGCCGGGCCACAGAGGCCAGAGATCATCCTGCCCAGAGGCCGGCCTGATCCCCCTGCTATCTGACAACAGGAAGCCCTTTATGTGTAAACATAGCACAGGCCACGTCAGGCCAGCCCAACAACATGTCCAGTGTTATTACAGCCCTGCCTGTCTGGGACTGGAGGGTGTGGGAGGGTACAGGAGGGGGGAATGAGGGATTTAATGGACACTCGTGTCCAGGCAAACACACACACATTAGACAAGCACATGGATGTCACGCCACATCACACATGTACATGCATACACACATCACATTAGATGGTATGCAGAGATGGGAAGTAACGTAGTACAAATACTTTGTCATTGTACTTCAGAAGATTTTTCTAGTATCAGTACTTTAGCAAGGCGGTGAGGGAGGCTAAACGACTGTACTCAGAGAGACTAAAATACCAATTCTCTGCAAACGACTCTGCTTCTGTCTGGAGAGGGCTCAGGCAGATTACCAACTACAAGCCAGACAAGATAGTGGTGACCTGGTGCAGCCAGAATAACTTAGAGCTCATGCTCTAAAGACAGTGGAGATGGTTGTGGACTCACCCCCCATCACCCCGTGTGACTCCCCAGTCAACACTGTGGAGTCCTTCTCGCTTCCTGGGTACTATCCTCTCCCAGGACCTCAAGTGGGAACTGACCATCAGCTCCCTGACCAAGAAAGCACAACAAAGGATGTACTTTCTACGGCAGCTGAAGAAATTCAACCTGCCAAAGACAATGATGGTGCACTTCTACACAGCCATCATTGAGTCCATCCTCACCTCCTCCATCACCATCTGGTACGCTGCTGCCACTGCCAAGGACAAGAGCAGACTGCAGCGTATCATCCGCACTGCGGAGAAGGTGATTGGCTGCATCTGCCCTCCCTCGAGGTCCCTGAAGAGAACAAGGAGGATTGTGGCCGACTCCTCCCACCCTGGTCACATAAGATCCTGCACAAATACAAACACATATCCACACCTCTGCTAGTTCCTGCTGACACAGTCAAGAACAACAGTGATGAGTAAGTCATGTGTGTGAATGTGCACACAGCTGGCAGGTTGTGTGATTATAGCGTTTAATGACTGGGACACACGTTCCAGCAGCTTAGCAGATGTACTAATGTGACCACACTCATCTTCCTCCCAAGGCTCTCGTTGGATATGCGACATTTAAGAGTTATTGAAAAAGAGAGAGAGAGACAAAGAGAGAGAGAGAGAGAGAGAGAGGGATGGAGGAGAGAGAGGTAGAGAGAGAGAGGACAAGGGAAAGGTAAGGAGCGAGTATATCGAGAGATGATAGGAGAGAGAGAGAGCAGAGATAGAGAGAGAGATAGAGAGCGAATAGCTGCTAGTCTCGCGCTCTAGCGAGAGCAGAGAGACTCGAGCATCATCCGATACTCAGATGTCAGCACAGATGGAGCGAGAGTTATGAAGGCAGGAAGATACATTTACAGTGGCATGAACAGTAAACAACAGATGATTGCTATTGCCATATAATGATTTCTCTCCTAATCAATGAGGAGGTAATTTAATGACAACAGTCTGCTACATGAACAGCACAAACAAGGATCGCTTTCAATGAAATCATGTCTTAGATCTGGAACAGTCATGTCTGACTGGTGTGGTTGTTCCAATAAACATGTGAGGCCCAATGAGTCTAAAAATAAATCAGTTCTACTGAGAAATCCTTGTAATGCCAAGTCCTATTACATGTCAATAAAGATCAGAGGCTGTGTTTAGAAATATCTATCCTAGTGGATTGTCTGTGCCAAGTGTTTGAAGGAACTAAAAACGGTTGTGTTGTGGAGAACGGTCTTCATGCGAACCTTAGGGCAGCATCTGTGTTACATCACAGCATCTCTGTTACATCACAGTACAGAACCTTAGGGCAGCATCTGTGTTACATCACAGAACAGAACCTTAGGGCAGCATCTGTGTTACATCACAGTACAGAACCTTAGGGCAGCATCTGTGTTACATCACAGTACAGAACCTTAGGGCAGCATCTGTGTTACATCACAGTACAGAACCTTAGGGCAGCATCTGTGTTACATCACAGTACAGAACCTTAGGGCAGCGTCTGTTACATCACAGCATCTATGTTACATCACAGCATCTCCGTACAATCACAGTACAGAACCTTAGGGCAGCATCTGTGTTACATCACAGTACAGAACCTTAGGGCAGCATCTGTGTTACATCACAGTACAGAACCTTAGGACAGCATCTGTGTTACATCACAGCATCTCTGTTACATCACAGTACAGAACCTTAGGCAGCTCTGTTACATCACAGTACAGAACCTTAGGGCAGCATCTGTGTTACATCACAGTACAGAACTAAACATTCCTGTTCATCAGCATCCTCCTGTCATTAAGAAGTACCACGTTGTGTGTGTTTGTGTGTGTGTGTGTGTGTGTGTGTGTGTGTGTGTGTGTGTGTGTGTGTGTGTGTGGGGGGGGGTCGTATTAGGGATGAATGACTGAGTTATGTAGCAGAAAACACACAGGCAGTTCTCCCCTGTCAACCCACGTAGCCTGAATGACTCTGAACGGAGCACCACATGGCGTGTTTGTCTTTGAAATCCAATTTGCAATCAGCAGGACACTGTTTGTCTCAGTATCACATGACTTGATGTGGAAATCTCTCTCAGCGGTGCATGTCTCAGTCTGGCTGTGAGGAAGGAAGAATACTGTCACTACAAAGTACTTCACCCTACTTGGATGGTTAATAATCACCAATGTACAAAGAAACAGTGGCAGTGCGCGTGTGGGTGAGAGAAAACAGAGTAGGCTTTTGTTACTTCTTGTTATTGTTAGATATAAGAAAAGTAAAAAACAAAGAGGTACAAACACACCTACACATTGAAGTTGTCAGTAAGTATGTGTATTTACAAAATCTGAACATTTGAAGTACCCTTTCAGTGCATGAACCCAGTGGGACTAGGGCACTGCTCTGAGAGGTCTGGAGCTCTCCCTCCTCACCCCTCTCCAGGTCTGGAGCTCTCCCTCCTCACCCTCCTCTCCCTCCTCACCCTCCTCTCCCTCCTCACCCCTCTCCAGGTCTGGAGCTCTCCCTCCTCTCCCTCCTGACCCCTCTCCAGGTCTGGAGCTCTCCCTCCTCACCCCCACTCCAGGTCTGGAGCTCTCCCTCCTCTCCCTCCTCACCCCCTCTCCAGGTCTGGAGCTCTCCCTCCTCTCCCTCCTCTCCCTCTCCAGGTCTGGAGCTCTCCCTCCTCTCCCTCCTCACCCCTCTCCAGGTCTGGAGCTCTCCCTCTCTCCCTCCTCTCCCTCCTCACCCCTCTCCAGGTCTGGAGCTCTCCCTCCTCTCCCTCCTGACCCCCTCTCCAGGTCTGGAGCTCTCCCTCCTCACCCTCCTCTCCCTCCTCTCCCTCCTCTCCCTCCTCACCCCTCTCCAGGTCTGGAGCTCTCCCCTCCTCACCCCTCTCCAGGTCTGGAGCTCTCCCTCCTGACCCCCCTCTGCAGGTCTGGAGCTCTCCCTCCTCTCCCTCTCCAGGTCTGGAGCTCTCCCTCCTCTCCCTCCTGACCCCTCTCCAGGTCTGGAGCTCTCCCTCCTCTCCCTCTCCAGGTCTGGAGCTCTCCCTCCTCTCCCTCCTCTCCCTCTCCAGGTCTGGAGCTCTCCCTCCTCTCCCTCCTCTCCCTCTCCAGGTCTGGAGCTCTCCCTCCTCTCCCTCCTCTCCCTCTCCAGGTCTGGAGCTCTCCCTCCTCTCCCTCCTGACCCCTCTCCAGGTCTGGAGCTCTCCCTCCTCTCCCTCTCCAGGTCTGGAGCTCTCCCTCCTCTCCCTCCTCACCCCTCTCCAGGTCTGGAGCTCTCCCTCCTCTCCCTCCTCACCCCTCTGCAGGTCTGGAGCTCTCCCTCCTCACCCCTCTGCAGGTCTGGAGCTCTCTCTCCTGACCCCTCTCCAGGTCTGGAGCTCTCTCTCCTCACCCCCTCTCCAGGTCTGGAGCTCTCCTCTCCTCTCCCTCCTCACCCCTCTGCAGGTCTGGAGCTCTCCCTCCTCTCCCTCCTCACCCCTCTCCACGTCTGGAGCTCTCCCTCCTGACCCCCTCGTTAGTCAGACAGACACCAGCTGTGGCTCCTGGCTGGTGCAGCCTGAACCTGCTGAGAGAGAGACAGAGATCTGAGACCAGGCCCTGCGTGCGTGTGTGAGTGAGTGTGAGTGTGAGTGTGTGTGTATGTGAGTGTGTGTGTGAGTGTGAGTGTGTGTGTGAGTGTGTGTGTGGGGGGCGGGGGGAATGCAGAATGATGGTTGACTGGCAGGTCGACTGGTCTCATTATCACTCCAACCCACCCTTCCCTCTCCAGACACTCATAAACAACTATTTGCAATGTGGACTGGAGGTAATTCAACACATTGTGAAACCTACCATCTCCTCCCTCTCCCTCTCCCTCTCCCTCTCCCTCTCCCTCTCCCTCTCCCTCTCCCTCTCCCTCTCCCTCTCCCTCTCCCTCTCCCTCTCCCTCTCCCTCTCCCTCTCCCTCTCCCTCTCCCTCTCCCTCTCCTCTCCCTCTCCCCTCCCCCTCCCTCTCCCTCTCCCTCTCCCTCTCCCTCTCCCTCTCTCTCTCCCTCTCCCTCTCTCTCTCTCTCTCCCTGTCTTTCGTTCCCTCTCTCACACAAACACACACGTGTGGCCTCAGATCCTGGCGATGGTATTATCTCCATGCTTCTGTCATGCCCAACTCCCTCTGAGCATTAAGCCAGTAAACAAAGCTGTCAGTGAAACCCTCATCCATGGCAACACAAACGTGTCCTATTCTGCTGCTACTGTTGTAAAACAAGCTGCTGAAAATCCCTATTGTCTCATGGCCACAGCCCTGCGGCCTGCACTCCCTTGTGTCATGGGCTGAACAGCCCAGTCCAGCCTGGCTGGGGGGAATCCACATGAAACTGATCCTCATCTGGCTCCCACAAGAGCCACCATGGAGGGAGTGATGGAAACAGCCCAGTCTGGGGAAGGAGAAGAGAGGAATCAATAAAGATGAGGGTGACCCTGTCATAACACGACCCTGTCATAACACGACCCTGTCATAACACGGTACCCACCTGCGGTCAGCAGAGTCCCAGGGTGAGTACTCTGCTCCCCTGTGTGTCCTGCATGCTCTGGGCCTGTTGGAGGGTCTGATCCTGTGTGTCCTGCATGTTTGGAGGTCTGCTCAGGGGGCGGCAGGGCAGGGTGGAGGCACGGTGTCAGCTGTGGTGGCTGGCTCATCATGAGGTCGCTGGCTCAGTGGCTGCTGAAGGGACTCTCATTGGGTGAGGGGTAGAGACACTGAAGGGTCTCATTGGGTGAGGGGTAGAGACACTGAAGGGTCTCATTGGGTGAGGGGTAGAGACACTGAAGGGTCTCATTGGGTGAGGGGTAGAGTACACTGAAGGGTCTCATTGGGTGAGGGGTAGAGACACTGCAGACGCACTAGTATTTAGATGCTCTGTACATTTTAAATTGCATATAGTTTCTGCATGGAAAACACTTTTCCACACACAAGCTCACAGATGCACCTACACACACATACTCCTTCACACACACAAACACATAACACACACTCACACACAAACACATAATACACACTCACATACAAACATGCAAAGACAAGCTCAGGTCTCTGGTGCCTCTGCCTCCCCACAGTTTGCATGTAGGCCAGGGAAGAGCCAGGGCATGAATATTAAACAGGCTTCATGAATAAATAATCATCATCCCTTCTCTTTCCCTGCTCCAGCAGATGAGGCACTGAAGAAGCAGGAAGAACAGGGGGAGAAGGATGTTGCTTAATTGGGCTTTTGTGTTTCAATCCTCCAAGGGGGCTCCTCCTCCTCGCTGCTGGTTCCAGGGCCACGCCCTCTCAGGGCCCACCCCTCCAGGGCCACACCCTCTCCAGGACCACGCCCTCTCAGGACCACGCCCTCTCAGGACCACGCCCATCCAGGGCCACACCCTCTCCAGGACCACACCCCCCCCAGGGCCACACCCTCTCCAGGGCCACACCCCCTCCAGGACCACGCCCTCTCAGGACCACGCCCTCTCAGGACCACGCCCTCCAGGGCCACACCCTCTCCAGGACCACACCCCCCCAGGGCCACACCCTCTCCAGGGCCACACCCCTCCAGGGCCACGCCCTCTCAGGACCACGCCCTCTCAGGACCACGCCCTCTCAGGACCACGCCCTCTCAGGACCACGCCCTCTCAGGACCACGCCCATCCAGGGCCACACCCTCTCCAGGACCACACCCCCCCCCAGGGCCACACCCTCTCCAGGGCCACACCCCTCCAGGACCACGCCTTCTCAGGACCACACCCTCTCCAGGACCACACCCCCCCAGGGCCACACCCATCCAGGACCAGGCCCTCTCCAGGGCCACATCAGTGCTCTGTGAGGACGACACAGTCATGTATCAGTGCTCTGTGAGGACGACACAGTCATGTATCAGTGCCCTGTGAGGACAACACAGTCATGTATCAGTGCTCCTGTGAGGACAACACAGTCATGTATCAGTGCTCCTGTGAGGACGACACAGTCATGTATCAGTGCCCCTGTGAGGACAACACAGTCATGTATCAGTGCTCCTGTGAGGACGACACAGTCATGTATCAGTGCCCCTGTGAGGACAACACAGTCATGTATCAGTGCTCTGTGAGGACGACACAGTCATGTATCAGTGCTCTGTGAGGACGACACAGTCATGTATCAGTGCTAATGGGAGGACGACACAGTCATGTATCAGTGCTCCTGTGAGGACAACACAGTCATGTATCAGTGCTCCTGTGAGGACGACACAGTCATGTATCAGTGCTAATGGGAGGACAAGGAATTGAGTGTGAGCTAAGAATAAAAAGCGGAGGATGTCTTATTGTATGTGTGTTTCTGTGTGTGTGTGTTTCTGTATGTGTTTCCATGTGTGTTATGTGTGTTAGTGTGTGTGTGTTCTGAGTGTGTATGTTATGTGTGTGTGTTCTGAGTGTGTGTGTTCTGAGTGTGTGTGTTCTGAGTGTGTATGTTATGTGTGTGTGTGTTCTGAGTGTGTGTGTTCTGAGTGTGTATGTTATGTGTGTGTGTTCTGAGTGTGTGTGTTATATGTCTGTGTGTGTGTGTTTCTGTGTGTGTGTGTTCTGAGTGTGTGTGTTCTGATGTGTATGTTATGTGTGTGTGTGTTCTGAGTGTGTGTGTTCTGAGTGTGTATGTTATGAGTGTGTGTGTTCTGAGTGTGTGTGTTCTGTGTGTGTGTGTATGTGTGTGTGTGTTATGTGTGTGTGTGTTCTGAGTGTGTGTGTTCTGTGTGTGTGTGTATGTGTGTGTGTGTGTGTGTGTGTAGTGTGTGTGTGTTCTGAGTGTGTGTGTTCTGTGTGTGTGTGTGTTCTGAGTGTGTGTGTTCTGAGTGTGTATGTTATGTGTGTGTGTTCTGAGTGTGTGTGTTATGTGTGTGTGTGTTCTGAGTGTGTGTGTTATATTGTTATGTGTGTGTGTGTTCTGAGTGTGTGTGTTCTGAGTGTGTGTGTCTGAGTGTGTGTGTTCTGAGTGTGTGTGATGTGTGTTAGTGTGTGTGTGTTCTGAGTGTGTGTGTTCTGAGTGTGTATGTTATGTGTGTGTGTGTTCTGAGTGTGTATGTTATGTGTGTGTGTGTTCTGAGTGTGTGTGTTATGTGTGTGTGTGTTCTGAGTGTGTGTGTTATATGTATGTGTGTGTGTGTTCTGAGTGTGTGTGTTCTGAGTGTGTGTGTTCTGAGTGTGTGTGTTCTGAGTGTGTGTTTGTGTTATGTGTGTGTGTGTTCTGAGTGTGTGTGTTCTGAGTGTGTATGTTATGTGTGTGTGTTCTGAGTGTGTGTGTTCTGAGTTTGTATGTATAGTGTTGTGTTCTGAGTGTGTTTGAGTGTGTGTGTTCTGAGTGGTGTGTTCTGTGGTGTGTGTTCTGTTTTACAGGAAAGACGGTGTTTGAAGCTGTGTCAGCCGTGTCCAGGGTGGAAAAGCAGAAAAACTGTGAACTTGAATCTAATTTTAAAAGCTTTGCTTTCCCTTTTATGAACATTGAACTGATCCCGTTCCTGTCCACCAGCCTCCTGGTTTATGATCCTTTGTTTACATCAGCGCTGTTCTCTTGGCGACCAGTTCTCCTGCACACCAGTGGTGCACAGCAGGCAGGAAGTGAACACAGAGCTGTGGTTTATATCTGTCACATCCTTAGACGCTGAACTGTAAGTGTCTCCTGGGGGGGGAGTCTGTCTCGGTGGGGAGGAGTCTGTCTCGGTGGGGAGGAGCCTGTCTCGTGGGGAGGAGCCTGTCTCGGTGGGGAGGAGCCTGTCTCGGTGGGGAGGAGCCTGTCTCGTGGGGAGGAGCCTGTCTCGGTGGGGAGGAGTCTGTCTCGGTGGGGAGGAGTCTGTCTCGGTAGGGAGGAGTCTGTCTCGGTGGGGAGGAGTCCGTCTCGGTGGGGAGGAGCCTGTCTCGGTGGGGAGGAGCCTGTCTCGGTGGGGAGGAGCCTGTCTCGGTGGGGAGGAGCCCTGTCTCCGTGGGGAGGAGTCTGTCTCCTGTGGGAGGAGCCTGTCTCCGTGGGGAGGAGTTCTGTCTCCTGGAGGAGGGGTCTGTCTCCGCAGAGACCTGAGAGAGAGGGGAGGTGGGAAGAGAGAGGGGAGGTGGGAAGAGAGAGGGGAGGTGGGAAGAGAGAGTGGAGGTGGGAAGAGAGAGGGAGGTTAACACACATGTTTGCAGGTCAGTTTGTTGCGGTTCTTTGCTTTTTACTGACTGGTAACTGGAGCGGATGTGGGGTCCTCTTTCTGAAACATTACTCATAACAAGATTATATTAGCAGTCATTTAATTTACGACCTCTGGTTTAGTGTGTGGGTGGGTTTTTGAATGAAGTCATCTTCTGTTAAATGCAGGCCAGACACAGACATTAGACAGTCTGTCTGAAGTTGGAATCTGTCAAGTGTGTAAACACCACTTCATTCTGACTGACTGGACACATTCAGAGGCAACAAACTGCCCTTGAAGAGAAAAGCTATCACAACTCAAACGCTCTTGTCAGAGATTTGTAATCTTCGCTTCACTGTTTTGTCACCGCTTCAAATCAAAGTCCGCAGAAGTGTTGAAAGCCAACAGGAGAGCCGCTTTCTCCCAGCACCAGCAGACATGATGTACATCCTTTCAGGGGGTTTTCTGGAAGCAACTCGTAGCGACAATCAATCAATATGACATTTATACAGCCTCTTTCATGTGGAAATATCACTTCATACCCAACCAGTTCTTTAGAGGAAAAATACCAATTTGAATGGTTCTTCATTCTGCTGGAAGGCAACAGAGAGATTCTAAATGGGGGCGATCTGCAGCCCTATCTACACAAACCTTTCAAATCATGTCTAAGAAAAGGCCCAGGTCCCTGAAGATGAAGAGCGCTCATCTCATCTCAACCAGGAAAGCTGCAATAGAAGTACAAAGAGTCCAAGGGTGGAATCTGTTCCTGGCTCTGAGCTCAGGGTCCTCTAACACGGCCCAGCTACAACACTCTGAGCTCAGGGTCCTCTAACACGGCACAGCTACAACACTCTGAGCTCAGGGTCCTCTAACACGGCCCAGCTACAACACTCTGAGCTCAGGGTCCTCTAACACGGCCAGCTACAACACTCTGAGCTCAGGGTCCTCTAACACGGCCAGCTACAACACTCTGAAAAAGGTTTCCATAGAAGGAAAGACTCGAGAGAGAAAGAGAGAATGAAAACAGATGACATGGTTTAGAGACGGAGTACAACTGACTGTATCTGTCTCCTATCAAATCCCATGATGTTTTCTCTCTCCATGGTCATATCACCTGCACACCATTTTCACTAGATATGTGACAATGTGTGACATCCACAAGTCTGTATCATAGATTGAGATTAAGATTAGGTGCACATGCAGGTTATCAGGTTAGCACTCTGCTGCAGTGAGCTAGTCCCAGTCCCCTCCAGTACTGCTGCAGAGCCCACAAGTAGGGGTGGAATAAGAAGTCCTTCTGAAGGAGGTGAATGTTCCTGTGGAGTGGATCATGCTTCCCTCAGAGTCTAAAGTCAGAAACTAGCAGGGTTATGGAGCAGGCTGAAGAGGACTTCAGTACAGCAGGAGGGTTGTAAGATGTCTGACTGCAGTGTGCAGAGAGCAGAGTGTGCAGAGAGCAAGTGTGTAGAGAGCACAGTGTGCAGAGAGCAAGGTGTAGAGAGCACAGTGTGTAGAGAGCAGAGTGTGCAGAGAGCAGAGTGTGCAGAGAGCAGAGAGCACAGTGTGCAGAGAGCACAGTGTGCAGAGAGCAGAGTGGGCGAGAGCACGTGTGTAGAGAGCAGAGTGTGCAGAGAGCACAGTGTGTAGAGAGCAGAGTGTGCGAGAGCACAGTGTGTAGAGAGCAGAGTGTGCAGAGAGCACAGTGTGTAGAGAGCAGAGTGTGCAGAGAGCACAGTGTGCAGAGAGCAGAGTGTGCAGAGCAGAGTGGGCAGAGACACAGTGTGCAGAGAGCACAGTGTGCAGAGAGCACAGTGTGCAGAGAGCACAGTGTGCAGAGAGCACAGTGTGCAGAGAGCAGAGTGTGCAGAGAGCACAGTGTGCAAGAGCAGTGTGCAGAGAGCAGAGTGGGCAGAGAGCACAGTGTGCAGAGAGCACAGTGTGCAGAGAGCACAGTGTGCAGAGAGCACAGTGTGCAGAGAGCAGAGTGTGCAGAGAGCACAGTGTGCAGAGAGCACAGTGTGCAGAGAGCACAGTGTGCAGAGAGCACAGTGTGCAGAGAGCAGAGTGTGCAGGGAGCAGAGTGTGCAGGGAGCAGTCTCTTAGTCTAGACAGAACTGAGATGTAATATAGACCTACTCAAGACATAATCGATTTCTGTCGCTTAATTGTAAACGATACACAATCACGCATACATGCAGCAATACACACAGACGCACACGTACACACAGACGCACACGTACACACACACACACATGCGCACGTGCACACACACACACACACATACACATTGTACTACTAATTTTACCCAGCAATATACCAACGTTACCTTAGAAAAGTACCTTCCCCTAACTAGCCTACTTAAAGTTGTAATGAACTTATCTTAACCGCTGGACAGCCATGTGAGTAGCTGTCCACCAGGGGGTGCAGTCCTAGCGAGGCTGGAAGCCCATGTCAGCTGCCTCGTCCAGGACGCCCGGCACAGCCTCCATCAGCTCCATCTCCTCGTCCGTAAACACCCACATCTCAGAGCTCCCTCTCCAGCTCTCCTCTTCCTCCTCCTGGTCAGAGAGGCTCCTCCTCCTGCCTGGCTGCCTGGTCGCCTCTCCGTCCATCCTGTGGACCAGCTCCGCGCGGCGCAGCAGCTCCCGGTAACGCCCGGCCAGGACCAGCCTCTCAGGGGCGGGGAGGTAGGGGTCGCAGCTGGCCTGCTGGATGTAGAACTGGAGCATGGAGGTGTAGTAGCTGTGCAGCCTCTCCTGCTGCTCCCAGCTGTGGGGCACCTGGAGGGCTGGGGGGCCCTGAGGAGGAGAGCCCAGCCTGGGTGGAGGAGGCAGGAAGAGGAGTCATGGATGCTTCCCTAGAGAGTCCCAGTCTGGTCGCTGGGTTGTCAAGACATTGGATGGAAGAGCTCATTCCTGACTGCGTGATGAAGGTCGAAGGCCAAGACGTCTGTGAACAAAAGTTTATATTTTAATGCAAATGTATTTCTTGATCATTTGTGATTTGGAATTGCTATGACAATGGCTTAGAATGTTTACGTAGAACTTCAAATGTAAACACTTTTAAAGAACTCCTAAACTCCTGAAACAGGATGCCAAAGCAAAACATTCCAAAGAGGATTGTGATGTCATCGTTAGATAGCAGAAAATATTGCAGTTAGAAACTCCTGTGGGAATATATTTAAGCAACTCCAAGTGCTTTGCTTGCAAGAATTCCTCGACACACACTTGAAACTGATCCACTTGCTACAGAAAACTGTCTCTCATACACACATACACACACAAAGATGCACACAAAGATATGTTTACATGATAGATATGTACATTAACACTACATATAAATACATAAAGGGCCCTATTTTGACGATCTTTTAGCAGCTATTTTAGCAGCGGGATAAATGACTTTTCGCCAGGCGCAAATCTAAAAGAGGTAGCTACATTACTAATGGGTGTGGTTTGGGCGTAACGTGCAATAAGCCAATCAGAGCGTCATCTCACATTCCCTTTAAGAGCAGCGCTTGTTCCATGGCGGATTGCTATTATAACGGCGGATTTGCCAGGCGCACGCCAGCGGTTCACAGGAGACCGACGTTCTCGTCAGGACCGTAAACGATAGAGAAGTGATTGTACGGGAAAGGCAGAGCAGTTTCATTGCACTAAGTTGCCCACTCATGCTGCTCATTCAAATGTAGCCTATTTTGACATATATATATATTTTTTAAATTGCTTAGTTCTTAGAATTAGTTTAACTGTTGTACCTTTGTTTACTTAATGTGAGACCCGTAGGGTATATGTTTATTTTTTGCACCTTCCTGCCACAGTAAATTGAAAACTGAATTCTGATCTGATGTGCATGGGAGACGAAACCTACCCAAATTAGCTTCGGTTAAACAGGCGTAGGAGTAGATTGCCACAGTTGTTACAATTCAAGTTCACATACATAGAGATTTCTCATGAACATCTTATTAATAATTGATATGAACGAAATGTAACACAGCTAGCCATAGCCTACAATGAATCAAAACAATACGTAGTTTCGCAGGAAGAATACCCTGGCTTCGCCAGCAGTGCGCACGGACCAAGCTTGCGCCGTTAAAATAGCATCTGAATAATGCGCCATTGTCTTTAAACCACCTTTTTCCTGGTCAGTGGCGGAATTGTTTTTCGGAAACCGCAAGATAGCACCAGGGGAACGTTTGCGCCGGAACACGCCTCCTTTTTCGCTGAACCGCCCCCCGGGAGCGCAAGGTCATTCCGACGTGCGCCCGTGGAGGGAAAAATCTGCTTTGCGCCGAGTGCAAGATAGGAATGATACTTGCGTCACTGACAAAGTCAATTGCGCTGGGTGCAAGATAGGGCCCATAGAGAGGGAGAGAAATGGAAAGACAGAGAGAAGAATAGAGGGTAGTGAGGAAAAATACAAATAAAACTTGAAGAACACATAAAAGAGGTCAATGCAGAGCCTCCTGTTAGCGGCCTGGCCAGTCTCCCAGGGCCTGTCCTGTCCTGTCCAGGATCCAGCCCACCAGTCCTCCAGCCCTCCAGCCCTCCAGTCCTCCAGTCCTCCATCCCTCCAGTCCCCCAGTCCTCCAGTCCTCCAGCCCTCCAGTCCTCCAGTCCTCCAGTCCTCCAGTCCTCCAGTCCTCCAGCCCTCCAGTCCTCCAGTCCCCCAGCCCTCCAGTCCTCCCAGTCCTCCAGTCCTCCATCCCTCCCGTCCTCCAGTCCTCCAGCCCTCCAGTCCTCCAGCCCCCCAGTCCTCCAGTCCTCCAGTCCTCCATCCCTCCCGTCCTCCAGTCCTCCAGCCCTCCAGTCCTCCAGTCCCCCAGTCCCCCAGCCCTCCAGTCCTCCAGTCCTCCAGTCCCCCAGCCCTCCAGTCCTCCAGTCCTCCATCCCTCCCGTCCTCCAGTCCTCCAGCCCTCCAGTCCTCCAGCCCCCCAGTCCTCCAGTCCTCCAGTCCTCCATCCCTCCAGTCCTCCAGTCCCCCAGTCCCCCAGTCCTCCAGTCCTCCAGTCCTCCAGCTCTCCAGTCCTCCCAGTCCTCCAGTCCTCCCGTCCTCCAGTCCTCCAGTCCCCCCAGTCCTCCAGTCCTCCAGCCCTCCAGCCCTCCAGCCCTCCAGTGCTGCCACGGAGGGTGATTAGAGGCTGCCGTCTCCCTGCCGTGTTGAGCCTTAATGGGGCTGCTCCGGCAGCCAGCCGCATGGCTGCACTCAATCTGCTCCAGATATAACTGTGGTCCCTGCAGCCGGCCGGCAGGCTCACAAGAGGGGCTGCCAAGGAGAGACCCTGTGAACGGACGCAGATACATGGACTGAAGGGGAAAGGTTCCAGATGGCTAACTTCATGATTTAGGGGGCTATCGCTGCTATCGCTGCTCGTTGTCTGGTTTGCGTTTCAGTCACCCGTTTTTGAGAAACTTTAGTGAAAAACAACATGGTGTTAGCAAGAACTTGTTCCCCAGAGCGACACAGACAGACACAGACAGACACAGACAGACAGACACAGACAGCTATATCTGTTTTAGGCTTGGTTAAAGAAGGAACTTTGACTTAGTCAACACCAGTATGATTTTAATATTGATTTATAACATAATTTTAGTGGTTTGCATAAGACAAACAAACAAACAAAAGTGTATATACTATATATGTGTATACAATTTAAGGATACATATATAGATACATATACAACATCGTGCCTCTCATCATAATAAAGAGCTGGAGGTTGTGGTGTTTATTTAAACATATTCAACTCTCACTGCCTCTATTACCCAGAAAACGAATCCACTGGAGTAATGAATCATGAGTTATCCTGACAGTGTTCTGCGGCTCGGACACACAAAACTAAATATTGATCGGACGGTTCACTGGTTATTTGAGAAGTCATCATTTGGGGCAACAGGTGTAGGCAAAGATTTCAGGACTGAAAGCTCAACACAGTGGACACAGGAGAAATCCATATCTGCTGCTCTGCTGTTTATCCCAGATAATTAGGTAGAGACAGAGAGAGATAGGGAGGGAGAGATGGGGAGGGAGAGATGGGGAGGATGGGAGAGATAGGGAGGGAGAGATGGGGAGGAGAGATGGGGGAGGGAGAGATGGGGAGGGAGAGATGGGGAGGATGGGAGAGATAGGGAGGGAGAGATGGGGAGGGGAGGGAGAGAAGGATGGGGAGAGAGAGATGCGGAGGGAGTGAGGGAGGGAGAGAAAGTGAGAGGGAGGGAGAGATTCTGCAACTTGGTTGTTTTTCATCATCCTGAAGTGACAGAGGAGACATCTTCCTGAGTAAGGAGGAAGGACATGCTGCCAGTACTGGATCACCTGCTCTGTTTCCTGTCTGCTGTTCTGCTCTCAGGACTGGCCGCATGCACGCCTCACATTCTCCAGAACTCCCCACACCCCACACGGCAGCGTGTGGATCCGTCTGATCCTACTGTAAACAGACGATCTCTCTCTCCAACACTGACCTCCGAATGTGGAGCCCAGAGCTGACATTCCATGTGTAAGAAATACATTCATATTTAGAACACGCACTGCCTCACACTGCCTCACACTGCCTCACACTGCCTAACACTGTCTCACACTGCCTCACACTGCCTCACACTGCCTCACACTGCCTCACACTGCCTCACTCTGCCTCACACTGCCTCACACTGCCTCACTCTGCCTCACACTGCCTCACACTGCCTCACACTGCCTCACTCTGCCTCACACTGCCTCACACTGCCTCACACTGCCTCACACTACCCCACACTGCCTCACACTGCCTCACACTGCCTCACACTGCCTCACACTGCCTCACACTGCCTCACACTGCCTCACACTGCCTCACACTGCCTCACACTGCCTCACACTGCCTCACACTGCCCACACTGCCTCACACTGCCCAACACTGCCTCACACTGCCTCACACTGCCTCACACTGCCTCACACTGCCTCACACTGCCTAACACTGCCTCACACTGCCTCATACTGCCTACACTGCCTCACACTGCCTCACACTGCCTCACACTGCCTCACACTGCCTCACTCTGCCTCACACTGCCTCAAACTTCGTATCAACCCTCGCTCACTGCATCCTGAGAGAGTGTGTCTGTGCGACACGATGTGCGGAGGCACACACGGGGACGTACTCACGTACATCATTAATAACGTGGGAAATAAGAGGCGGGTGACTAGCGAGCAGCATGCCAGAGATGCTGTTACTCTGTCGAGCAGCTTGTCTGATTCACTCCTGCAGCTTGTCTGATCACTCCTGCAGCTTGTCTGATTCACTCCTGCAGCTTGTCTGATTCACTCCTGCAGCTTGTCTGATTCACTCCTGCAGCTTGTCTGATTCACTCCTGCAGCTTGTCTGATTCACTCCTGCAGCTTGTCTGATTCACTCCTGCAGCTTGTCTGATTCACTCCTGCAGCTTGTCTGATTCACACCTGCAGCATGTCTGATTCACTCCTGCAGCTTGTCTGATTCACTCCTGCAGCATGTCTGATTCACTCCTGCAGCTTGTCTGATTCACTCCTGCAGCTTGTCTGATTCACTCCTGCAGCTTGTCTGATTCACTCCTGCAGCGTGTCTGATTCACTCCTGCAGCTTGTCTGATTCACTCCTGCAGCGTGTCTGATTCACTCCTGCAGCGTGTCTGATTCACTCCTGCAGCTTGTCTGATTCACTCCTGCAGCTTGTCTGATTCACTCCTGCAGCTTGTCTGATTCACTCCTGCAGCTTGTCTGATTCACTCCTGCAGCTTGTCTGATTCACTCCTGCAGCGTGTCTGATTCACTCCTGCAGCATGTCTGATTCACTCCGCAGCTTGTCTGATTCACTCCTGCAGCGTGTCTGATTCACTCCTGCAGTGTGTCTGATTCACTCCTGCAGTGTGTTAACGCCAAGCACACAAACCACACAGTCACACACTGATGAACATCCAGCTGCTTATCAGTCATCAACCCTCTGACGCTCGAGACTTAGGGCCCTATCTTGCACCCAGCGCAATTGACTTTGTCAGCGACGCAAGTATCGTGTTGCACTCGAAGCAAAGCGGACATTTCCCTCCCACAGACGCACGTCTGAATGACCTTGCGCTCCCGGGGGGCGGTTCAGCGAAAAGGGAGGCGAGTTCCGGCGCAAATGTTCCCTGGTGCTATTTTGCGTTTCCGAAAAAACAATTTCTCCACTGACCAGAAAAACATAATCTAAAGTCAATGGAGCGTATTCAGATGCTATTTTAAGGGTGCAAGCTTGGCCCGTGTGCACTGCTGGCGAAGCCAGGGTCTTCTTCCTGCGAACTATTGTTTTTGATTTATTGTATGGCTAGCTGTGTTACATTTCTTTCATGTTAATACAATGTCACTTCTCTATCTTTTACGGCCCTGACGAGAACGTCGGTCTCCTCGGCTGTGAACTGCTTCCTGGCGTGCGCCCGGCAAATCCACCCTGGAACAAGCGCTGCTCTTAAAGGGAATGTGCTCCAGCAGGGGAACGTGTGCTCCAGCAGGGGAACGTGTGCTCCAGGCAGGGGAACGTGTGCTCCAGGCAGGGGAACGTGTGCTCCAGCAGGGGAACGTGTGCTCCAGTAGGGGAACGTGTGTTCCAGTAGGGAACGTGTGCTCCAGTAGGGGAACGTGTGTTCCAGTAGGGGAACGTGTGCTCCAGTAGGGGAACGTGTGCTCAGGCAGGGGAACGTGTGCTCCAGTAGGGGAACGTGTGTTCCAGTAGGGGAACGTGTGCTCCAGTAGGGGAACGTGTGTTCCAGTAGGGAACGTGTGCTCCAGTAGGGGAACGTGTGTTCCAGTAGGGGAACGTGTGCTCCAGTAGGGGAACGTGTGCTCCAGCAGCGCTCAGAGCCCGGGGGAGAGATGAAGACATGCTACACAGAGGGCACGACCTGGGAGGCTGTCACCCTGATTGCTTGTGAAAGCTGTAGCCAATGGCAAACCGCCCAGCCCATTCAACACTGGCCTCCACTCCACTATCTGGAGCCTGTAGACAATTAGAAAAGCATAACTGGATCTACATGAGCCTTTACAGCAGTGAGTAATGTGTGTGTGTGGCTAAAGACAAGCTTGCAGAGAATTCTCTTTCTTCTTTTTCAGCCATCAGGTCCAATTAATGTGAAGCCAGTTATCAAAAAGGAGGGAGCTTCTCCCACCCTCTCCCACCCTCTCTCTCCCCTCTCTCTCTCTCTCTCTCTCCCTCTCTCCCCTCGTCACCCTCTCTCTCCCTCCTCTCTCTCTCTCATCTTCCTCTCTCTCTCTCCCCCTCATCTCCCTCTCTCCCCCTCTCCCCTCTCGTCTCCCCCTCCTCTACCCCTCTCATCCCCTCTCTCCCACCCTCCTCCCACCCTCTCTCTCTCTCCCCTCTCTCTGCCCTCTCTATCTCTCATCTCTCCCCCCTCCTTTCCCACTCCTCATTCCCTCCTCCACCCTCTCTCTGCAGAATAAACTGGCCTCTACACACTATGCCCCTCAGAGAATCAGAGCATGCTGTGATTCTTGGCAAGCAGGGATGATATGTAACTAAACTCTCAATACTCTATTTCACAGTTGGTTGTAGCCTTCTGACGTGTTCCATAAACATGGCTTGCTGCTTCACGCCCTCTAACTCCCTCCATGACCTCAGCTGGAGCTGTGTCCTATGAAACTGTGGTGTTAGCAAGAATCATTTTCTTTGCTTCAGCATATTCATGAAACGGGTATGATTATGGAAAGACTGCTGAAAGACTAGGAGAGAGTTCAGAGATGGACTGAAGAACGCAGGGGAGGAAAATACTTCCAGTCGTCAACCAGGAGGAGAGGAAGAGGAGTCTCAGCCTCCAGCCTCCACAGCCCCCAGCATCCACCAGCCTCCACCAGCCTCCCAGCCCCCAGCCTCAGCCTCCAGAGCCCCCAGCCTCAACCAGCCTCCACCAGCCCCCAGCCTTCACAGCCCCCAGCCTCCACAGCCTCCACCAGCTTCCAGCCTCCGCCAGCCCCCACAGCCTTCCCAGCCTTCCTCTCTGCTCTCTGTGTGGCAGCTCCAACCCTCCACTAGCTTTGTGAGGTCCCCTGCATGGCAGGATGCCCAGCGTGGAAAACAAGACAGAGCAGTGGAGAGAGAGTGAAGGGGATGTGGTCTGACTACACTGCAGAGCGAGGGAGAGAGAGTGAAGGGGATGTGGTCTGACTCCACTGCAGAGCGAGGGAGAGAGAGTGAAGGGGATGTGGTCTGACTCCACTGCAGAGCGAGGGAGAGAGAGTGAAGGGGATGTGGTCTGACTCCACTGCAGAGCGAGGGAGAGAGAGTGAAGGGGATGTGGTCTGACTCCACTGCAGAGCGAGGGAGAGAGAGAGTGAAGGGGATGTGGTCTGACTCCACTGCAGAGCGAGGGAGAGAGAGTGAAGGGGATGTGGTCTGACTCCACTGCAGAGCGAGGGAGAGAGAGAGTGAAGGGGATGTGGTCTGACTCCACTGCAGAGCGAGAGAGAGAGAGTGAAGGGGATGTGGTCTGACTCCACTGCAGAGCGAGGGAGAGAGAGTGAAGGGGATGTGGTGGGAGAGAGAGTGAAGGGGATGTGGTGGGAGAGAGAGTGAAGGGGATGTGGTCTGACTCCACTGCAGAGCGAGGGAGAGAGAGTGAAGGGGATGTGGTCTGACTCCACTGCAGAGCGAGGCAGAGAGAGAGTGAAGGGGATGTGGTCTGACTCCACTGCAGAGCGAGGGAGAGAGAGAGTGAAGGGGATGTGGTCTTACTCCACTGCAGAGCGAGAGAGAGAGAGTGAAGGGGATGTGGTCTGACTCCACTGCAGAGCGAGGGAGAGAGAGTGAAGGGGATGTGGTGGGAGAGAGAGTGAAGGGGATGTGGTGGGAGAGAGAGTGAAGGGGATGTGGTCTGACTCCACTGCAGAGCGAGGGAGAGAGAGTGAAGGGGATGTGGTCTGACTCCACTGCAGAGCGAGGCAGAGAGAGAGTGAAGGGGATGTGGTCTGACTCCACTGCAGAGCGAGGGAGAGAGAGTGAAGGGGATGTGGTCTGACTTCACTGCAGAGCGAGGGAGAGAGAGTGAAGGGGATGTGGTGGGAGAGAGAGTGAAGGGGATGTGGTCTGACTCCACTGCAGAGCGAGAGAGAGAGAGTGAAGGGGATGTGGTCTGACTCCACTGCAGAGCGAGGGAGAGAGAGTGAAGGGGATGTGGTCTGACTCCACTGCAGAGCGAGGGAGAGAGAGTGAAGGGGATGTGGTCTGACTCCACTGCAGAGCGAGGGAGAGAGAGAGTGAAGGGGATGTGGTCTGACTCCACTGCAGAGCGAGAGAGAGAGAGTGAAGGGGATGTGGTCTGACTCCACTGCAGAGCGAGGGAGAGAGAGTGAAGGGGATGTGGTGGGAGAGAGAGTGAAGGGGATGTGGTGGGAGAGAGAGTGAAGGGGATGTGGTCTGACTCCACTGCAGAGCGAGGGAGAGAGAGTGAAGGGGATGTGGTCTGACTCCACTGCAGAGCGAGGCAGAGAGAGAGTGAAGGGGATGTGGTCTGACTCCACTGCAGAGCGAGGGAGAG
>CAEFZP010003314.1:230000-265000 GCA_903064625.1 Mallotus villosus
AACCCAGACCCAGGACTCTGATCTAGAGAGACTAACCCAGGACTGTGATCTAGAGAGACTAACCCAGACCCAGGACTGTGATCTAGAGAGACTAACCCAGACCCAGGACTCTGATCTGGAGAGACTAACCCAGACCCAGGACTCTGATCTAGAGAGACTAACCCAGACCCAGGACTGTGATCTGGAGAGACTAACCCAGACCCAGGACTGATCCAGACCAACAGTAGTTACAACGCTCGCTCCAACCTCCCCATAGAGCTCTCGGTCACCCCTGGTGACTAAAGAAAGTCCATCAGTGTTGGTTCATGCCAGAGCCGTGCTGGCAGCGTGTGTTGGTACAGATCACCACTGGTCACCCCTCCTGTAGACGTAGAGGTGTGTAAACACTTCTTAACACGAGAGTCATCAGAGTTCTGTAAGTCCACTTCTCTGGTCGTGAGGACGGCCCACAGCAGGGCTGTTCTGCTGGTGGTGTAACCATGTTGCCTTGGCAACGTAGCCTGAGAATGCTTTCATGTTCGCTGCTTAGCCAATCAGAGAGCAGGTGGCCCCATATAAGGGTCTCCTTCTGTCCTCCACAGAGCCTCCAGGGATACCAGCCCAGACCGGAGGCTCTGCATGTTATACATGTGTGTGTGTGTTTGTGTGTGTGGGTACATGTGTGTGTGTGTGTGTTTGTGTTTGTGTGTGTGCATGTGTGTGCGTGTGTGTGCGTGTGCATGTGTGTGTCTGTGCGTGGACGTGCTCCATAATCACCTATCCTATGCGTCATGGCTGAAACCACAGAATCATTCAGGCCATGTCGTAAAGAGGACTAATTATGCTAAAACAGGAGCTATTTATCCTTCAGGCATAAAATCACTGTACAGTATTTAAATACCTTAGTCTGGGTCAATATGTTATTATGTCTGTTGTGTGGGAGAGGCAGAGTCATGGAGAGGGGTGAGGGGGGTGTAGAGAGGGGTGGGGGGGTGTAGAGAGGGGTGGGGGGGGAGAGGGGTGAGTGGGTGTAGAGAGGGGTGAGGAGAGGGGATGGAGAGGGGTGAGGGGGTGTAGAGAGGGGTGAGGAGAGGGGATGGAGAGGGGTGAGGGGGTGTAGAGAGGGGTGAGGAGAGGGGATGGAGAGGGGTGAGGGGGGGGGTGTGTAGAGAGGGGTGAGGAGAGGGGATGGAGAGGGGTGAGGGGGTGTAGAGAGGGGTGAGGAGAGGGGATGGAGAGGGGTGAGGGGGTGTAGAGAGGGGTGAGGAGAGGGGATGGAGAGGGGTGAGTGTGTGTAGAGAGGGGTGAGGGGTGGGGATGGAGAGAGGGGGGGGGCATCGTTGTCAGCAGCAGATGTTGGACACATGACAGGGGTTCAGTCTGGCCGGGTGACGGGGGTCAGTAGAAATGTAGAAAGTTCTTCCGATCTGGAACCCCCTGAGTAGTGCTGTTCTTCACTGGGCACCAGAACATGGCATCCCAGCTGCAGCAGGAACATGCAGGTGTCTCCCCCTGCAGGAACATGCAGGTGTCTCTCTCTGCAGGCTGCAGCAGGAACATGCAGGTGTCTCCCTCTGCAGGAACATGCAGGTGTCTCTCTCTGCAGGCTGCAGCAGGAACATGCAGGTGTCTCCCCCTGCAGGCTGCAGCAGGAACATGCAGGTGTCTCCCTCTGCAGGCTGCAGCAGGAACATGCAGGTGTCTCTCTCTGCAGGCTGCAGCAGGAACATGCAGGTGTCTCCCCCTGCAGGCTGCAGCAGGAACATGCAGGTGTCTCCCTCTGCAGGAACATGCAGGTGTCTCCCTCTGCAGGAACATGCAGGTGTCTCCCTCAGCAGGAACATGCAGGTGTCTCCCCCTGCAGGCAGCAGCAGGAACATGCAGGTGTCTCCCTCTGCAGGTTGCAGCAGGAACATGCAGGTGTCTCCCTCTGCAGGAACATGCAGGTGTCTCCCTCAGCAGGAACATGCAGGTGTCTCCCCCTGCAGGCAGCAGCAGGAACATGCAGGTGTCTCCCTCTGCAGGAACATGCAGGTGTCTCCCTCTGCAGGTTGCAGCAGGAACATGCAGGTGTCTCCCTCTGCAGGCTGCAGCAGGAACATGCAGGTGTCTCCCTCTGCAGGCTGCAGCAGGAACTGCATGCTGAGACTCAGATCCTGTATGACGTCTCCAGATCTAAGAAACCATGAAGAGGATGAAGATAGTTCCTTAGTTTGACACTCGATGCAGCATAACCTTCACAATCAGTGAAGTAGGGTGGGTGAGTGGAGGGGAGTGGGTGAGTGGAGAGGGGTGGAGGGAGTAAGATAAGTGAACTCACTAATAATTTACTGAGACCCGATCGCCTCGCATCAAAGACTGCAGAGAGAGGTGCAGTCCAGGTGCCATGGCAACAGCCCCCTGTCTTCACAGAGTAAGCCCCCACCTGACCTCCTGCTGTGAGAGGGGGCTCACTGTGTATGAGTGTGTGCATGTGAGTTTAGGTGTGTGTGTAGGTGTGTGTGTGTGTATGTAGGTGTGTGTGTATGTAGGTGTGTGTGGGTGTGTGTGTGGGTGTGTGTGTAATGCAGAGCCCCAGTCCTCCACAGTGTCAGAGAGAGCAGAGCTCCTGAGAGAGAGCACAGCTCCTGAAGGGGAACATGCATAAGGCGTATCAGCCTCTTCAGCCGGCCACCAACAAACACTTGCAGCAGAGATGGGACCAGTCCAAATACCAACAACACAGGGACAAGGTCAGTCAGTCCAAATACCAACAACACAGGGACAAGGTCAGTACTCTGTCTGGCTGTCTGGACCTGTTAGAAGTTTCACTTCAGTTGGTATATATGATGTCTGTGTGTGTACATGTGTGTTTCTGAAAGATTAATAGTAGTGAGAAAGTTGTGCTGATATGCACACAAACGTTTATTGGAAAAAAACCTTTCATACTTCATTACTGGACACGGCTGTCCTCTGGCCGTACTGTCCGTACTGGTGGTCTGTAGAGTTAGTGTGGTGGTCTGTAGAGTTAGTGTGGTGGTCTGTAGAGTTAGTGTGGTGGTCTATAGAGTTAGCACGGTGGTCTTTAGAATTCCCTTTTTTGGGCCTTTTTTACGACCCAAAACGTACTACATATCTTTGCTTTTGAATTGTCCTGTGGTCAGGTGACCGCAGCGAGGCCCATGGTGGACACCAAGGGCATGAAAGCCCCCGCTCATGTCCAGCTAAAGCTGAAGAAACTACAGGTCAGAACACACCTGCTGGTTACACCAGGAGAGAAACATGTCAGAACACACCTGGTTACACCAGGAGAGTAACATGTTAGAACACACACCTGCTGGTTACACCAGGAGAGTAACATGTCAGAACACACCTGCTGGTTACACCAGGAGAGTAACATGTTAGAACACACCTGGTTACACCAGGAGAGTAACATGTCAGAACACACCTGCTGGTTACACCAGGAGAGGAACATGTTAGAACACACCTGGTGGTTACACCAGGAGAGTAACATGTTAGAACACACCTGCTGGTTACACCAGGAGAGAAACATGTTAGAACACACCTGCTGGTTTCACCAGGAGAGTAACATGTTAGAACACACCTGCTGGTTACACCAGGAGAGGAACATGTTAGAACACACCTGGTGGTTACACCAGGAGAGTAACATGTTAGAACACACCTGCTGGTTACACCAGGAGAGGAACATGTTAGAACACACCTGCTGGTTACACCAGGAGAGTAACATGTTAGAACACACCTGGTTACACCAGGAGAGTAACATGTTAGAACACACCTGCTGGTTACACCAGGAGAGTAACATGTTAGAACACACCTGCTGGTTACACCAGGAGAGAAACATGTTAGAACACACCTGGTTACACCAGGAGAGTAACATGTCAGAACACACCTGCTGGTTACACCAGGAGAGTAACATGTTAGAACACACACCTGCTGGTTACACCAGGAGAGAAACATGTTAGAACACACCTGCTGGTTACACCAGGAGAGTAACATGTTAGAACATACCTGCTGGTTACACCAGGAGAGAAACATGTTAGAACACACCTGGTTACACCAGGAGAGTAACATGTCAGAACACACCTGCTGGTTACACCAGGAGAGTAACATGTTAGAACACACCTGCTGGTTACACCAGGAGAGGAACATGTTAGAACACACCTGGTTACACCAGGAGAGTAACATGTCAGAACACACCTGCTGGTTTCACCAGGAGAGTAACATGTTAGAACACACACCTGCTGGTTACACCAGGAGAGGAACATGTGAGAACACACCTGCTGGTTACACCAGGAGAGAAACATGTTAGAACACACACCTGCTGGTTACACCAGGAGAGTAACATGTTAGAACACACACCTGCTGGTTACACCAGGAGAGTACATGTTAGAACACACCTGCTGGTTACACCAGGAGAGGAACATGTTAGAACACACACCTGCTGGTTACACCAGGAGAGTAACATGTTAGAACACACCTGCTGGTTACACCAGGAGAGAAACATGTTAGAACACACCTGGTGGTTACACCAGGAGAGAAACATGTTAGAACACACACCTGCTGGCTACACCAGGAGAGAAACATGTTAGAACACACACCTGCTGGCTACACCAGGAGAGAAACATGTTAGAACACACACCTGCTGGCTACACCAGGAGAGAAACATGTTAGAACACACCTGGTGGTTACACCAGGAGAGTAACATGTTAGAACACACACCTGCTGGTTACACCAGGAGAGAAACATGTTAGAACACACCTGGTTACACCAGGAGAGTAACATGTCAGAACACACCTGCTGGTTACACCAGGAGAGTAACATGTTAGAACACACACCTGCTGGTTACACCAGGAGAGAAACATGTTAGAACACACCTGCTGGTTACACCAGGAGAGTAACATGTTAGAACATACCTGCTGGTTACACCAGGAGAGAAACATGTTAGAACACACCTGGTTACACCAGGAGAGTAACATGTCAGAACACACCTGCTGGTTACACCAGGAGAGTAACATGTTAGAACACACCTGCTGGTTACACCAGGAGAGGAACATGTTAGAACACACCTGGTTACACCAGGAGAGTAACATGTCAGAACACACCTGCTGGTTTCACCAGGAGAGTAACATGTTAGAACACACACCTGCTGGTTACACCAGGAGAGGAACATGTGAGAACACACCTGCTGGTTACACCAGGAGAGAAACATGTTAGAACACACACCTGCTGGTTACACCAGGAGAGTAACATGTTAGAACACACACCTGCTGGTTACACCAGGAGAGTAACATGTTAGAACACACCTGCTGGTTACACCAGGAGAGGAACATGTTAGAACACACACCTGCTGGTTACACCAGGAGAGTAACATGTTAGAACACACCTGCTGGTTACACCAGGAGAGAAACATGTTAGAACACACCTGGTGGTTACACCAGGAGAGAAACATGTTAGAACACACACCTGCTGGCTACACCAGGAGAGAAACATGTTAGAACACACACCTGCTGGCTACACCAGGAGAGAAACATGTTAGAACACACACCTGCTGGCTACACCAGGAGAGAAACATGTTAGAACACACCTGGTGGTTACACCAGGAGAGTAACATGTTAGAACACACACCTGCTGGTTACACCAGGAGAGTAACATGTTAGAACACACCTGCTGGTTACACCAGGAGAGAAACATGTTAGAACACACACCTGCTGGCTACACCAGGAGAGAAACATGTTAGAACACACACCTGCTGGCTACACCAGGAGAGAAACATGTTAGAACACACACCTGCTGGTTACACCAGGAGAGTAACATGTCAGAACACATACCTGCTGGTTACACCAGGAGAGAAACATGTTAGAACACACCTGGTGGTTACACCAGGAGAGTAACATGTTAGAACACACACCTGCTGGTTACACCAGGAGAGTAACATGTTAGAACACACCTGCTGGTTACACCAGGAGAGGAACATGTTAGAACACACCTGGTTACACCAGGAGAGTAACATGTGAGAACACACCTGCTGGTTACACCAGGAGAGTAACATGTTAGAACACACCTGCTGGTTACACCAGGAGAGGAACATGTTAGGCCCAATGAATCTGTGTTACTCTTGCATGTTTACGATAGTTGATATTTCAACAGTGATGAACATCTGACACGATCCTGACTTCAGATGTCATCATATGCCTGACTTCATGTCATCTCCAGTTTTGATTATGAATATTCTGAGATTTGGCCTAATGTACTTATACTATAAGATTATAACTATACTGAAATATAGTTTAAGGCTACAGTTAGAACTTCTGTTTCAGAAATATGCAAACAAATTATATATTTTCTAGAGGAACATGACACTAGAGATAGAATATCTCTGGGCTAGGGTTAGGGTTACTGTCACTGGGCATACGAATATCATTCCAAATGTTTCAGTCTTCTAATAAGTACCTAACATCAATGACCAGATATGGTTGTAAGCAGTACCTGCATTAGCACTGGGACGTTATTGAGCAGGTTGTAAGCAGTACATGCATTAACACTGGGACGTTATTGAGCAGGTTGTAAGCAGTACCTGCATTAACACTGGGACGTTATTGAGCAGGTTCATGAGGAGCGTCAGGCCGTCATCGAGAGAGACAACCAGCTCCTCTCCTCCAGGCTGTCTGACATCGTGCAGTCCAGAGGTCTGGTCGACCACAGGAACCACTACGCTGAGCGCAGGTAGCTAGCTAGCGGCTTCACGTTTCACCATGAAGTCAGATCCTCTCCAGCTCCCACACACGGTCACACCCAGCTGGGGTAACAGTCCTCCGGTTACAGACTGACACTATCTGGCCTTGAGTCAATTATTCATGTGATCAATACTGTGTGCGTGCGGATGTTTGTCTGTTCTAGCTGGACGGGTTTGAACCCCACAGGAGAGTAGATAGATGATCTTGATAAACATGAATCACCGTAACATCCTGACAAAACAACTCTGTCTGAACCAGTGGCACTACTGCCTCCAGGCTATACACTGGCTTCTACAATGCAGACTTTGTATTCCCTGAAACATTAACGTAATCTCCGACTTAGCAGAACCCCTGTCTTTCATGCTGAAGAAATGCGGTGATAATGATCAGTTTTAACTGTATGTTTGCTATTATCGTAAACGGTTGTGGAAGAACCTTTGCAGACTATGCTGTACCTAGTCCTGATGTCACCGTGTGTGTCGGGGTTGGCATGGCGACCTGGTGGTTGACCTGTGTTGTTGCGACGACAGCGGCTCTCGTGTCATCAGCGCTGATGTCATGTCATCCAATCAGACAGCTGCTTGAGACACCATGCTCTCCCAGCGACTCAGTAAACCACTCATGTCCCCAGTCATGACCTGTCAGAAAGCTGGACCAGGAAGACGTACATGTGTGACAGGCTGACAGGGGCTGGAGATCCAACTTTGTGGTGCATGTATGTGTGATCTTCAGGCCACAGAGAGGATGTGTTGTCCTCCAGGTGACGCACCTTCTGAATCTTTCTCTCGCTGTCACGCAGTCTGAACGCTGAGAAGAGGAGGGATGAGCTGCTGCACGTGACCAATCAGAACCAGGCCATCTACCAGCGAATCACGGCCCGCCAGTCGGAGTACCGCCGGCAGCTGTGGTTGGACGACTGGAAGAGGGAGGAGCTTAGACGAGAAGACATCGCTCGCTACCCGAGAGGAGTTCAGCAGGTGAGGAGACACAGAGAGACAAAGGCCCAGAGACACACCTCATGAACCCCCCTGACAGAGAGACAAGGGCCCAGAGACAACCTCATGAACCCCCCTGACAGAGAGACAAGGGCCCAGAGACACACCTCATGAACCCCCCTGACAGAGAGACAAGGGCCCAGAGACACACCTCATGAACCCCCCTGACAGAGAGACAAGGGCCCAGAGACACACCTCAGGAACACCCACCACACTCCACACTTAGAAAAAGTGACGTAAAAGAGAACAAGAGAACAAAGAAACAACAAGAAACAAACCAAGAAAAAGAGAACAAAGAGAAAACGAGCACAAACAAAGAGAAAAAGAGAAAAGAGAGAAAAAACTGAGAAAAAAGCATGACGAAAACACACAGAGAAAAAATAGACTGAGGTCAAACGAGCAGACACAGACAAGAGAGAGAGCAAACAAGAGAAAAAAAGAGAAAAAACAGAGCAAAAGAGAAAAACGAGAACTAAAAAGTAGAAGAAGAGAAAAAAAAGATAGAAACAAAACAGAGAAAAAAAAGCGACAAAAAATAAAGATCGAACACGAGAAAAAAAGAGAAAAGAGAAACAGAGAGAAAAGAGAATCCGAAAAGAGAAAGAAGAAAAAAGAGCGAGAACACGACGAAACCAACACGAGAAAAGCGAAGATTGAAAACGAGAAAAAGAGCACAAGAGAAAACGGACGAAAACAGAGAAAAGACGAAAACAGATCGCGAAAACGCTGAAAAAGAGATAGAAACACAAGAGAAAAAAAGAGAACAGAGCAAACACACGAGCAGAGAACAAAAGAGAAAACGAGAAAAAGAAAATACACACGCACAAAAATAGCAATAAAAAATAGAGAAAAAGAGAAAAAGAGAAAACGAGAAAACAGAGAATCAAACGAGACAAGAAAAAAAAGAGAAAAAAAACAAGAGACACGAGTAAAAGAGAGGAGAACATAGAGGGAAAAAAGAGAAAACAGAGAACAAACGCAAAAATAGTAAAACAAATAGAGAAAACGGCGTCGAAATCAGAGAAAAGACGACGAAAATCACAGAAAACACGAGCAAAAGTCTCGAAATTGCAAAAAGCGAAAAATAGCAGCCACAGAGCGCAAAAGAAAAAAGAGAGAGAGACACACGCGCACAAAGAGAAAACCGAGAAACAAAGCGTGAACAAAGAGTAAACACAGATCAAAAGCTGAAACAGAGATCAAAAGAGAAAACGGATGACAGAGCAAAAAAACGAGCAGAAATATGCAAAAGAACACACTAGAGAACAAAAATGCTAAAACACAAAGCTCTCAACGATAAACACAAGAGAACAAATAGAACAAGTAGTAAACCACTATGAAACAAAGAGCACACAAAATCGATCAAAAAAAGCGACACAAACATCGAAACACGATCGACAAAAGTCGAAAAAGACGCTCAAAAGCGCACAAAGAGCAAAAAACACTCTAGAGCAAAAGATCTACAAATACGCTAACATATCGCAACACTGCTAAACAACACCACTCTAACAATCAGCAAACGTATAGAACAACTCGAGAACACACACACGATCACACAAACAACTCTCACACTCTCACACGCTCACACTATCACACACTCACCACACTCTCAACACACTCTCACACACTATCATACTCGCACACGCTCACACTCACACTCTCACACACTACTCACACTCTCACACACTCTCACACTCTCACACCACTCTCACACTATCACACACACGCTCACACTCTCACACACTCACACACTCGCACACACTCTCACACACTCCTTCACACACTCTCACACACACACACACACAGAGACACCACACACACACACACACACATTCTTCCATCCATCAGAATGTCTCTAACGACAGCATCGTGAGAAGAGTTGCACCGTGCCTAGACAGCCTCACTTCCATTTTCTGTCAAGATTTCTAACAGCTTTCATGATTCCAATTTACAGCCTCAAAGGGACGAGTGCTTTCAGCACTTAATCAAGTCTGAAAGTGTTCCTCTCGCTGATCTGGAGAGAATTCAACATCAAAGTGTCATTTTAAGAACTCTGCTTTCCACAGGAGGAGCTGCTTCCAGCGCTGTTAACCTCAAACACTCTGGGGCGCTCGATGGTTAGTCATGTGACCTACAGTCATGTGACCTACAGTCATGTGACCTACAGGATGTCTACCACTGTTGTGTGCGTGTAAATTTTCATGCTTTTTGGATTGTTGTGTGTGAAGGATGCATCTGCTTTTTATGAATCTAAGTGACTTTCTATCTCAGATGTAGTTTTACTCAAGTTCGTCAGAAAGAACACCTGCTATACTGCTCTACTCCTCATCACTGCTCTACCCCTCATCACTGCTCTATCCTCATCACTGCTCTACCCCTCATCACTGCTCTACTCCTTATCACTGCTCTACCCCTCATCACTGCTCTACTCCTCATCACTGCTCTACCCCTCATCACTGCTCTACCCTCATCACTGCTCTACTCTCATCACTGCTCTACCCCTCATCACTGCTCTACCCTCATCACTGCTCTACCCTCATCACTGCTCTACCTCATCACTGCTCTACCCTCATCACTGCTCTACCTCTCACTGCTCTACCCTCATCACTGCTCTACCCTCATCACTGCTCTACCCTCATCACTGCTCTACCCTCATCACTGCTCTACCCTCATCACTGCTCTACCCTCATCACTGCTCTACCCTCATCACTGCTCTACCTCATGCCTACCCTCATCACTGCTCTACTCCTCATCACTGCTCTACCCCTCATCACTGCTCTACCTCATCATGCTCTACCCTCACACTGCTCTATCCTCATCACGCTCTACCCTCATCATGCTCTACCCTCATCACTGCTCTACCCTCATCACTGCTCTACCCTCATCACTGCTCTACCCTCATCACTGCTCTACCCTCATCACTGCTCTACCCTCATCACTGCTCTACTCCTTATCACTGCTCTACCCCTCATCACTGCTCTACCCTCATCACGGCTCTACCCTCATCACTGCTCTACCCTCATCACGCTCTACCCTCATCACTGCTCTACTCCTTATCACTGCTCTACCCCTCATCACTGCTCTACCCCTCATCACTGCTCTACTCCTTATCACTGCTCTACCTCATCACTGCTCTACCCTCATCACTGCTCTACCATCATCACTGCTCTACTCCTCATCACTGCTTCTACCCTCATCACTGCTCTACCCTCATCACTGCTCTACCCTCATCACTGCTCTACTCCTCATCACTGCTCTACTCCTCATCACTGCTCTACTCCTCATCACTGCTCTACCACTCATCACTGCTCTATCTCCTCATCACTGCTCTACTCCTCATCACTGCTCTACCCTCATCACTGCTCTACTCCTCATCACTGCTCTACTCCTCATCACTGCTCTACCCCTCATCACTGCTCTACTCCTCATCACTGCTCTACTCCTCATCACTGCTCTACCCTCATCACTGCTCTACTCCTCATCACTGCTCTACCCTCATCACTGCTCTACCCTCATCACTGCTCTACCTCATCACTGCTCTACTCCTCATCACTGCTCTACCCCTCATCACTGCTCTACTCCTCATCACTGCTATACCCTCATCACTGCTCTCCTCATCACTGCTCTACTCCTCATCACTGCTCTACCCTCATCACTGCTCTACCCCTCATCACTGCTCTACCCCTCATCACTGCTCTACTCCTCATCACTGCCTCTACCCTCATCACTGCTCTACCCTCATCACTGCTCTACCCTCATCACTGCTCTACTCCTCATCACTGCTCTACCCTCATCACTGCTCTACCCCTCATCACTGCTCTACCCTCATCACTGCTCTACTCCTCATCACTGCTCTACTCCTCATCACTGCTCTACTCCTCATCACTGCTCTACCCTCATCACGGCTCTACCCTCATCACTGCTCTACCCTCATCACTGCTCTACTCCTTATCACTGCTCTACCCTCATCACTGCTCTACCCCCATCACTGCTACTCCTTTCACTGCTCTACCCCTCATCACTGCTCACCCTCATCACTGCTCTACCCTCATCACGCTCTACTCCTCATCACTGCTCTACTCCTCATCACTGCTCTACCCTCATCACTGCTCTACTCCTCATCACTGCTCTATCCTCATCACTGCTCTACCCTCATCACTGCTCTACCCTCATCACTGCTCTACTCCTCATCACTGCTCTACCCCTCATCACTGCTCTACTCCTATCACTGCTCTACTCCTCATCACTGCTCTACCCTCATCACTGCTCTACTCCTCATCACTGCTCTACCCTCATCACTGCTCTACCCTCATCACTGCTCTACCCTCATCACTGCTCTACTCCTCATCACATGCTCTACCCTCATCACTGCTCTACTCCTTCACTGCTCTACTCCTCATCACTGCTCTACTCCTTATCACTGCTCTACCCTCATCACTGCTCTACCCTCATCACTGCTCTACCCTATCATTCTCTACTCCTCATCACTGCTCTACTCCTCATCACTGCTCTACCTCTCATCACTGCTCTACCCTCATCACTGCTCTACCCTCATCACCGCTCTACCTCATCACTGCCCTACTCCTCATCACTGCTCTACCTCATCACTGCTCTACCCTCATCACTGCCCTACTCCTCATCACTTCTCTACTCCTCATCACTGCTCTACCCTCATCACTGCTCTACCCCTCATCACTGCTCTACCCTCATCACTGCTCTACCCTCATCACTGCTCTACTCCTCATCAGTACCTCATCACTGCTCTACCCTCATCACTGCTCTACCCTCATCACTGCTCTACCCTCATCACTGCTCTACCCTCATCACTGCTCTACTCCTCATCACTGCTCTACCCCTCATCACTGCTCACCCTCATCACTGCTCTACCCTCATCACTGCTCTACCCTCATCACTGCTCTACCCTCATCACTGCTCTACCCTCATCACTGCTCTACCCCTCATCACTGCTCTACCCTCATCACTGCTCTACCCTCTCACTGCTCTACCCTCATCACTGCTCTACCCTCATCACTGCTCTACCCTCATCACTGCTCTACCCTCATCACTGCTCTACCCTCATCACTGCTCTACTCCTCATCACTGCTCTACCTCTCATCACTGCTCTACCCTCATCACTGCTCTACCCTCATCACTGCTCTACCCTCATCACTGCTCTACTCCTCATCACTGCTCTACCCTCATCACTGCTCTACCCCTCATCACTGCTCTACCCTCATCACTGCTCTACCCCTCATCACTGCTCTACCCTCATCACTGCTCTACCCTCATCACTGCTCTACCCTCATCACTGCTCTACCCTCATCACTGCTCTACTCCTATCACTGCTCTACCCTCATCACTGCTCTACCCCTCATCACTGCTCTACCCTCATCACTGCTCTACTCCTCATCACTGCTCTACCCTCATCACTGCTCTACCCTCATCAAGCTCTACCCTCTACTGCTCTACTCCTATCACTGCTCTACCCCTCATCACTGCTCTACCCCCTCCTGCTCTACCCCTCATCACTGCTCTACTCCTCATCACTGCTCTACTCCTCATCACTGCTCTACCCCTCATCACTGCTCTACCCTCATCACTGCTCTACCCTCATCACTGCTCTACCCTCATCACTGCTCTACCCTCATCACTGCTCTACCCTCATCACTGCTCTACCCTCATCACTGCTCTACCCTCATCACTGCTCTACTCCTCATCACTGCTCTACCCTCATCACTGCTCTACCCTCATCACGCTCTACCCCTCATCACTGCTCTACCCTCATCACTGCTCTACCCTCATCACTGCTCTACCCTCATCACTGCTCTACCCTCATCACTGCTCTACCCTCATCACTGCTCTACCCTCATCACTGCTCTACCCCTCATCACTGCTCTACCCTCATCACTGCTCTACCCTCATCACTGCTCTACCCTCATCACTGCTCTACCCCTCATCACTGCTCTACCCTCATCACTGCTCTACTCCTTATCACTGCTCTACCCCTCATCACTGCTCTACCCCCTCACTGCTCTACCCTCATCACTGCTCTACTCCTCATCACTGCTCTACCCTCATCACTGCTCTACTCCTCATCATTGCTCTACTCCTTATCACTGCTCTACCCCTCATCACTGCTCTACTCCTTATCACTGCTCTACCCCTCATCACTGCTCTACCCCCTCACTGCTCTACCCTCATCACTGCTCTACCCCCTCACTGCTCTACTCCTCATCACTGCTCTACCCTCATCACTGCTCTACCCCTCATCACTGCTCTACCCCTCATCACTGCTCTACCCTCATCACTGCTCTACCCTCATCACTGCTCTACTCTCATCACTGCTCTACCCCTCATCACTGCTCTACCCTCATCACTGCTCTACCCTCATCACTGCTCTACCCTCATCACTGCTCTCCCCTCATCACTGCTCTACCCCTCATCACTGCTCTACCCCTCATCACTGCTCTACCCCTCATCACTGCTCTACCCTCATCACTGCTCTACTCCTCATCACTGCTCTACCCCTCATCACTGCTCTACCTCATCACTGCTCTACCCTCATCACTGCTCTACCCTCATCACTGCTCTACCCCCTCACTGCTCTACCTTCATCACTGCTCTACCCTCATCACTGCTCTACCCCTCATCACTGCTCTACCCTCATCACTGCTCTACCCTCATCACTGCTCTACCCTCATCACTGCTCTACCCCCTCACTGCTCTACCCTCATCACTGCTCTACCCTCATCACTGCTCTACCCTCATCACTGCTCTACCCCTCATCACTGCTCTACCCTCATCACTGCTCTACCCCTCATCACTGCTCTACTCCTCATCACTGCTCTACCCTCATCACTGCTCTACCCTCATCACTGCTCTACCCCTCATCACTGCTCTACTCCTCATCACTGCTCTACTCCTCATCACTGCTTGCAGATATCATATTCATAATTATGATGGTGACTCTGTTCGCAGAGATCCAGGAGGAGGGTGAAGTTCAGCAACGTCGGGGACACTTCCGAGGGGAGGGAGGGGTCCCCCACCGACCCCCCCCACCGACCCCCCCCACTGACCCCCCCACTGACCCCCTCCAATGACCCCCTCCAATGACCCCCCCACTGACCCCCCCCCACCGACCCCCCCACCGATTTTATCTGTGAGAGGTGCTATACAAATAAACTTCACTTACTTACTTACTTCCTGTGTCACTACATAGCAGGTCCTGTGTCACTACATAGCAGGTCCTGTGTCAATACAATGTTGTTTATACAGGTATGTAAATTAACTGTAAGGTATTAAATAAACCTGTCGTGTGAAGAGCTGGAGGAGAAGGATCTCTCCACTAGATGGCAGTATGCTCACAAGGCTGAACGAGTCGACAGCTCCAGGCAAGATCATACCACGACACACCTGAGCTCTGAGGACGGCCGAGGACCCATCAGTAATGTAGCTACTTCAGACCAACCCATGTTAGATTTGCCCCAGGCGCATTTGATGATTTGCGCCAGGTCATTTATCCAGCCGGTATAATAGCAACAGCGCCGGAGTCCCGCCCACAAAGTAACTTGCGCTTTGCGTTTTGATACTTGCGTTTCAGATCGTTAAAATAGGGCCCACAGTGTGAAATCATTGGTAAATTGGGCAGTAAAAATCGATTGTTTTGGTCTTGGTTGAGCTTGTGTGTAAAAGAAGTTCAATCATTTAAAATTTGTGCTTACACTATGCATTTTGTGTCAAAGCAACAAGAAATGTGTTAATTGTATAGCCAACACAGTCGGATGTTATGCTAACTGTGTCAAGAGTAGAGCCCGACCGTTTTATCGGCGGGCCGATATTATCGGCCGATATTAGGCATTTTCCAAAACTATCGGCATTTATAATGGTCGATAAATGAATATTCAAGTTTTTGTTCAAAGGACTTTAAGTTTCATATCTTAAGTTTGTATTTTTATGAATTTTATTATCAGAAACTGTATTATCATATTATTTTAGTGAGGAAATAATAACAGGAGTCAGATGGCTGAGCAGTTAGGGAATGCTGGTTCGATTCCTGGCCGTGTCAAATGACGTTGTGTCCTTGGGCAAGGCACTTAACCCTACTTGCCTCTGGGAATGTCCATGTACTTAATCGCTCTGGATAAGAACTTCTGCTAAAAGTGACTAAATGTAAACTACAAATAACTACTGTTAGGGAAATCAGTTTGTTTTGTTACGCGTTTCTGGATTTTTTGGATATTTTTTATATCAGCCGATATCGGAATATCGGATTTGTAAATCACCAAATATTTGTATCGGTATCGGCCTTAAAAATCCTTTATCGGTCGGGCTCAAGAGCCTGTCTCTTCCTGTATCTCCTACTGAGGCAGACTACAACCACAAACAACGAAAATCTGATAACACTTTCTGGTAACCTTTTAAAATGACATTTGTTGAAATAAGCATTTAGTTAACAGTCGTTAAACGATCAAGAAACAATTTGTGATCGTTTATTGTCTAGAGAAATAGGTCATTTGCCGAGGCTAGTAAATATAAAGTGTTACCAAAGCTCTTGAGTACAGAGTAGTAAACAGCCTCTTCACAACGATGAGCAGAAGGCAAACATATTGCTTGTTTTCTTTTTTACAATTCTAATGGCTGTTCTCCTAAGATTGACAAGAATAGGGTATAAATGCAAAATGGCATTTCAACATTTCAAAATGTATAGCATATATGTGAATCACCTGAGGAGTGAGGATGAGAGGAGGAGGAGGAGGGAGGAGGAGAGAGGAGGAGTGAGGATGAGAGGAGGAGGAGGGAGGAGGAGAGGAGGAGGAGTGGAGGAGGAGGGAGGAGGAGAGGAGGAGGAGGAGAGGAGGAGGAGGAGGAGGAGAGGAGGAGGAGGTGAGGAGGAGAGGAGGAGGAGAGGAGGAGGAGTGAGGAGGAGAGGAGGAGTGAGTGAGGAGGAGTGAGGAGGAGTGAGGAGGAGAGGAGGAGGAGTGAGGAGGAGTGAGGAGGAGTGAGGAGGAGAGGAGGAGGAGAGGAGTGAGGAGGAGAGGAGGAGGAGTGAGGAGGAGAGGAGTGAGGAGGAGAGGGGGGAGGAGTGAGGAGGAGTGAGGAGGAGAGGAGGAGGAGTGAGGAGGAGAGGAGGAGGAGTGAGGAGGAGGAGAGGAGGAGGAGAGGAGGAGGAGTGAGGAGGAGAGGAGGAGGAGTGAGGAGGAGAGGAGCAGGAGTGAGGAGGAGAGATCTCTGGGCGGCACAAAACACAGACGTCACCTAACGTACCACTTCAGATGACATGGTTTTAAAGAGTTAGATACTGTACATTACACATAACCCTCACATCAACACCCTTACTGGAGAGTTAGATACTGTACATTACACATAACCCTCACATCAACACCCTTACTGGAGAGTTAGATACTGTACATTACACATAACCCTCACATCAACACCCTTACTGGAGAGTTAGATACTGTACATTACACATAACCCTCACATCAACACCCTTACTGGCACAAACATTTGACCTCTGTAGTCTCACAGTATCTCAATATATATTATCTAAATCATAATATGATCTAAAAGACATATCTGACTATTAGTAATGTTGTTAGCGATGCTGGAGTTATTTTGCTAGCTAGCCTTGAGCATTAAATTAGCTGCACGGTCTGTAGAGAACTTGAGAAGCCACTTTTTGTTCTGAAACCAGACTACAAGCCGCTTCGAAATAAAAGCCGCACAAGCACAAGAAAACTGTCAAATCGGAGAACAAGCCGCTGCTTATTTTCCGTAAAATACGGAACATGTAGAATCACATACATGTAGAATGACATACATGTAGAATCACATACATGTAGAATCACATACATGTAGAATCACATACATGTAGAATGACATACATGTAGAATCACATACATGTAGAATCACATACATGTAGAATGACATACATGTAGAATCACATACATGTAGAATCACATACATGTAGAATCACATACATGTAGAATCACATACATGTAGAATCACATACATGTAGAATGACACACATGTAGAATCACATACATGTAGAATGACACACATGTAGAATCACATACATGTAGAATGACACATGTAGAATCACATACATGTAGAATGACACACATGTAGAATCACATACATGTAGAATGACACACATGTAGAATCACATACATGTAGAATGACACACATGTAGAATCACATACATGTAGAATGACACACATGTAGAATCACATACATGTAGAATGACATCTTGTATTGCTGTAGATAGGAACCATTATACTGTTGCAACAATGATAATAGCAGAAGTGAAGATACAGTACAATGGAGTTTGTATTAATGTGTCATTTATCTGACATAAGTGTTTAAAATATTATTGATTTAAATGTGTGTAGTAGTAAGTGAGTATGTACAATGTGTATGTCTGTGTGTGTATGTGGACAGTATGTGTGCGTGTGTATGGATGTGTATGTGAATGTTTGTATGTGTGCGTGTGTATGGATGTGTATGTGATTGTTTGTATGTGTGCGTGTGTATGGATGTGTATGTGGACAGTATGTGTGCGTGTGTATGGATGTGTATGTGGACAGTATGTGTGCGTGTGTATGGATGTGTATGTGATTGTTTGTATGTGTGTGTGTCTGTGTGTGCATGCTTACATGTGTGTATGTACTGTTAGTGTGTGTGCATGTGTGGGGGGTACGTGTGTGTGTGGGTATGTGTGTGTATGTACTGTATGTGTGTATGTGCATGTGTGGGGGGTACGTGTGTGTGTGGGTATGTGTGTGTATGTACTGTATGTGTGTATGTGCATGTGTGGGGGTACGTGTGTGTGGGTATGTGTGTGTATGTACTGTATGTGTGTATGTGCATGTGTGGGGGGTACGTGTGTGTGTGGGTATGTGTGTGTGTGTGTATGTACTGTATGTGTGTATGTACTGTATGTGTGTGTTCTTCAGGTCTCAGGTAAAGAAGTCTTTGGAGATGGCCTCTACGAAGTTGGGAGCAGACATGAGGATGCCGATGGTGCAGAGGATGGTGAACACAGAGAAGGCCATGAGACACAGCCGGTCGATCACAGCCGCCGCAAACTTCCACTCGCTGCACAGAGACTCGTCCTCGTCCTGGGTCCGGAAGCGCTTGGCGATGTAGCGCACCTCCTCCAGGATCTTGGTGAGGTCCGTCCCCCCGGAGCCTCCAGGGCAGAGGCCCCCGCCGGGCCCCGCCCCGCCCAGGGAGGAGAGCCACGCCCCGGACAGCAGCACCTCCTCCTCCCCCGGCCCCACCAGCCTGGAGCAGAGCACAGCGTCAGGGGAGGGGCTGTATTGCATGCTGTCCATGCCCCTGAAGCCCAGGTAGAGCATGTTGCCGTTGGAGGGCGCCCCCTGGTGGAGGTTGGTCTCCACGCTGGCCAGGCTGCCGCGAGGCTGCTTGTTGTGGCAGGCAGGACGCACACGCTCCTCCCCAGGTCGCTTCATACGCAGGAACCAGGCGCACCAGTTCAGCAGCACCACGCGCGTCTGGAGAGCAGAGCTCACGTTAGGGCTGGGACACGTGGGGGGGCTGCGTGGGGGGGTGTGGCGAGTGTAGACATGGGTGGGTATGGTCGGGTGAGTGTGTGGTTGGGTGTGTGTGTGAGTGAGTGTGTGGTTGGGTGTGTGTGTAGAGTGAGTGTGTATCAAATAGAGCATAGTGTGAATGCATGAATAGATACAAGCAGTAAAGTGTGTGTACATACAGTTTGTCTATTTGCAGTTAAAAAACACTTTGGTGGTTTTACCTGGTTTACCACTTGTGGTTTACAACTTGTAGGGTAAACCAGGTACCTCTTAGTGGTACAAGACTGAACCACACAAGCACAACCTGAAACATCACAGCTTCAACCAAGAAAAGTCATTTTATAAATCTTTCAGGTTTGTTTCAGCTCCTGACACAGTGTGCCCTTCAAGGTTGACCTGTGGTAGTCCCACTTTCTTATAAACACATTTGGATTCTCCTCACGGCTCGCGGCCGACAGCTTCCCCCCCCCTCCCCCCACGGGATCCTCTCATGTAGAAACGTTAACCTTCAGGGGAAGTCACTCCATAATGGGATTCTGTGTGTTTGCCGTTCGGCGTTCCGACGGACTGACTTACCCACTTTGGCATTTTGCCTCCGTCTGGGTCGTGATGGTGGTACTGCAGCACCAGGACGGTAGCGATGACCGACAAGCCCACGATGACCATGGTGGTGGCAAAGTACTGGGCTGGAACACAGAGCACACAGGCTGCTTCACTTCCCCTCCGCAGGGAGAGCAGACCGCTCTGGGTCTCAACCTCTTTCTAACCTGCAGATGTGAGCTAGCGAAGCCAGCAGAGACACAGCAGAGAGACAGCAGAGAGACAGCAGAGAGACAGCAGAGAGAGACAGCAGAGAGAGACAGCAGAGAGACAGCAGAGCAGCAGAGAGACAGCAGAGAGAGACAGCAGAGAGACAGCAGAGAGACAGCAGAGAGACAGCAGAGAGACAGCAGAGAGACAGCGCAGAGAGACAGCGCAGAGAGACAGCAGAGAGACAGCAGAGAGAGACAGCAGAGAGAGACAGCAGAGAGAGACAGCAGAGAGACAGCAGAGAGACAGCAGAGAGAGACAGCAGAGAGAGACAGCAGAGAGAGACAGCAGAGAGACAGCGCAGAGAGACAGCAGAGAGACAGCAGAGAGAGACAGCAGAGAGCAGCAGAGAGACAGCAGAGAGACAGCAGAGAGACAGCAGAGAGAGACAGCAGAGAGACAGCAGAGAGACAGCAGAGAGACAGCAGAGAGACAGCAGAGAGAGACAGCAGAGAGACAGCAGAGAGACAGCAGAGAGACAGCAGAGAGACAGCAGAGAGACAGCAGAGAGACAGCAGAGAGGACAGCAGAGAGAGCAGCAGAGAGACAGCAGAGAGAGACAGCAGAGAGACAGCAGAGAGAGACAGCAGAGAGACAGCAGAGAGAGACGCAGAGAGACAGCAGAGCAGCAGAGAGCAGCAGAGAGACAGCAGAGAGAGACAGCAGAGAGACAGCAGAGAGCAGCAGAGAGAGACAGCAGAGAGACAGCAGAGAACAGCAGAGAGACAGCAGAGAGACAGCAGAGAGACAGCAGAGAGACAGCAGAGAGACAGCAGAGAGAGACAGCAGAGAGACAGCAGAGAGACAGCAGAGACGACAGCAGAGAGACAGCAGAGAGACAGCAGAGAGAGACAGCAGAGAGAGACAGCAGAGAGACAGCAGAGAGACAGCAGAGAGACAGCAGAGAGACAGCAGAGAGAGACAGCAGAGAGAGCAGCAGAGAGGCAGCAGAGAGACAGCAGAGAGACAGCAGAGAGAGACAGCAGAGAGACAGCAGAGAGAGACAGCAGAGAGACAGCAGAGAGACAGCAGAGAGACAGCAGAGAGAGACAGCAGAGAGACAGCAGAGAGACAGCAGAGAGACAGCAGAGAGACAGCAGAGAGACAGCAGAGAGACAGCAGAGAGAACAGCAGAGAGAGACAGCAGAGACGACAGCAGAGAGGCAGCAGAGAGAGACAGCAGAGAGACAGCAGAGAGACAGCAGAGAGACAGCAGAGAGAGACAGCAGAGAGACAGCAGAGAGACAGCAGAGAGACAGCGAGAGAGACAGCAGAGAGACAGCAGAGAGACAGCAGAGAGACAGCAGAGAGAGACAGCAGAGAGACAGCAGAGAGAGACAGCAGAGAGACAGCAGAGAGACAGCAGAGAGACAGCAGAGAGACAGCAGAGAGACAGCAGAGAGACAGCAGAGAGACAGCAGAGAGAGACAGCAGAGAGACAGCAGAGAGACAGCAGAGAGACAGCAGAGAGACAGCAGAGAGACAGCAGAGAGAGACAGCAGAGAGACAGCAGAGAGACAGCAGAGAGACAGCAGAGCAGAGAGACAGCAGAGAGACAGCAGAGAGACAGCAGAGAGAGACAGCAGAGAGACAGCAGAGAGAGGCAGCAGAGAGAGACAGCAGAGAGACAGCAGAGAGACAGCAGAGAGACAGCAGAGAGACAGCAGAGAGACAGCAGAGAGACAGCAGAGAGGCAGCAGAGAGACAGCAGAGAGACAGCAGAGAGAGCAGCAGAGAGACAGCAGAGAGACAGCAGAGAGACAGCAGAGAGACAGCAGAGAGACAGCGGAGAGACAGCAGAGAGACAGCAGAGAGAGACAGCAGAGAGACAGCAGAGAGACAGCAGAGAGACAGCAGAGAGACAGCAGAGAGACAGCAGAGAGAGACAGCAGAGAGACAGCAGAGAGAGACAGCAGAGAGCAGCAGAGAGACAGCAGAGCAGCAGAGAGACAGCAGAGAGACAGCAGAGAGACAGCGCAGAGAGACAGCAGAGAGACAGCAGAGAGGCAGCAGAGAGAGACAGCAGAGAGACAGCAGAGAGACAGCAGAGACACAGCAGAGAGACAGCAGAGACACAGCAGAGACAGCAGCAGAGAGACAGCAGAGGACACAGCAGAGAGACAGCAGAGAGACAGCAGAGAGACAGCAGAGAGACAGCAGAGAGACAGCAGAGAGACAGCAGAGAGAGCAGCAGAGAGAGGCAGCAGAGAGAGGCAGCAGAGAGACAGCAGAGAGACAGCAGAGAGACAGCAGAGAGAGGCAGCAGAGAGAGGCAGCAGAGAGACAGCAGAGAGAGCAGCAGAGAGAGCAGCAGAGAGACAGCAGAGAGAGGCAGCAGAGAGACAGCAGAGAGACAGCAGAGAGACAGCAGAGAGACAGCAGAGAGACAGCAGGAGAGACAGCAGAGAGACAGCAGAGAGAGACAGCAGAGAGAGACAGCAGAGAGACAGCAGAGAGACAGCAGAGAGACAGCAGAGAGACAGCAGAGAGAGACAGCAGAGAGAGACAGCAGAGAGAGACAGCAGAGAGACAGCAGAGAGACAGCAGAGCAGCAGAGAGACAGCAGAGACAGCAGAGAGACAGCGAGAGAGACAGCAGAGACACGCAGAGAGGCAGCAGAGAGACAGCAGAGAGACAGCAGAGAGACAGCAGAGACACAGCAGAGAGAGACAGCAGAGACACGCAGAGACACAGCAGAGAGACAGCAGAGACACAGCGAGAGACGCAGAGAGACAGCAGAGAGACAGCAGAGAGACAGCAGAGACAGCAGAGAGACAGCAGAGAGAGGCAGCAGAGAGAGGCAGCAGAGAGAGCAGCAGAGAGACAGCAGAGAGACAGCAGAGAGACAGCAGAGAGAGACAGCAGAGAGAGCAGCAGAGAGGACAGCAGAGAGAGGCAGCAGAGAGAGGCAGCAGAGAGAGACAGCAGAGAGACAGCAGAGAGACAGCAGAGAGACAGCAGAGAGAGGCAGCAGAGAGAGGCAGCAGAGAGGAAGCAGAGAGAGGCAGCAGAGAGAGGCAGCAGAGTGAGGCAGCAGAGAGACACAGCTCGCAGCAATGCTGCCGAGAGCCAGCCTGGCCTCTTAATGACTAATAGGTCCGTGAGGCCACTCTGTTTGACCCGTTTGCTTACTAGACTGCAGTTTAATCTTGTTTAAAGTATTTGCACCCCTCTCAGCAAAAAGCTGTACAGGAGACCTAACGCTCGCTGAGCAAAATAAAAACTCTAAATTCTTTTTTTATGTGCCATCTGGGTATGGGGAAGGCTTGTATCCAGGGGAAACAGTTCACAGACTATGGGTGAGGAATCATACTTAGGGTCAGTACTAGTTTCTCATGACTAAAGGCCTTTGCACACAGAGAGCCTCATGTACTAACCTTTTGCGCACACTTCAGGCGTATTTGTTTCGCAATTTGTGCGTAAAAGCATGGCGAGGTCTGTACAAACATGCCACAATCAGGTAAAAGCGCAGACTGCCTGTCGCGGGAACTGAAAATGGCAAATTGCGCTTTTCCGTGTCATGCATATGCATTCACGGGAGGGTCAGGGGGAAAGTGGGCAGGAGTGAGGAGGAGGACGAGTGAGGAGGAGTGAGGAGGAGGAGGAGTGAGGAGGGGGAGGAGTGAGGAGGAGAGTGAGAAGGAGAGGGAGGGAACTCACCTATGAGGGGTACAGAGTCGGACGTGGCGGGCATGATTTCAGCGACCAGCAGCATGAAGACCGTGAGAGAGAGCAGCACCGTGATCCCTGAGGGACGGAGACAAGCAGGGACAGCCCTCTATCACTCACAGTACAAGCACAGCCCTCTATCACTCACAGTACAAGCACAGCCCTCTATCACTCACAGTACAAGCACAGCCCTTTATCACTCACAGTACAAGCACAGCCCTTTATCAATCACAGTACAAGCACAGCCCTCTATCACTCACAGTACAAGCACAGCCCTCTATCACTCACAGTCACCATCAGAGTACAAGCACAGCCCTCTATCACTCACAGTCACCATCACAGTACAAGCACAGCCCTTTATCATTCACAGTCACCATCACAGTACAAGCACAGCCCTTTATCACTCACAGTCACCATCAGTACAAGCACAGCCCTTTATCCCTCACAGTCACCATCACAGCCCTTTATCACTCACAGTACAAGCACAGCCCTTTATCACTCACAGTACAAGCACAGCCCTTTATCACTCACAGTCACCATCACAGTACAAGCACAGCCCTTTATCACTCACAGTCACCATCACAGTACAAGCACAGCCCTTTATCACTCACAGTCACCATCACAGTACAAGCACAGCCCTTTATCACTCACAGTCACCATCACAGTACAAGCACAGCCCTTTATCACTCACAGTCACATCACAGTACAAGCACAGCCCTTTATCACTCACAGTCACCATCACAGTACAAGCACAGCCCTTTATCACTCACAGTCACCATCACAGTACAAGCACAGCCCTTTATCACTCACAGTCACCATCACAGTACAAGCACAGCCCTTTATCACTCACAGTCACCATCACAGTACAAGCACAGCCCTTTATCACTCACAGTCACCATCACAGTACAAGCACAGCCCTTTATCACTCACAGTCACCATCACAGTACAAGCACAGCCCTTTATCACTCACAGTCACCATCAGTACAAGCACAGCCCTTTATCCCTCACAGTCACCATCACAGTACAAGCACAGCCCTTTATCACTCACAGTCACCATCAGTACAAGCACAGCCCTTTATCTCTCACAGTCACCATCAGTACAAGCACAGCCCTTTATCCCTCACAGTCACCGTCACAGTACAAGCACAGCCCTTTATCCCTCACAGTCACCATCACAGTACAAGCACAGCCCTTTATCCCTCACAGTCCACCATCAGTACAAGCACAGCCCTTTATCCCTCACAGTCACCATCAGTACAAGCACAGCCCTTTATCCCTCACAGTCACCATCAGTACAAGCACAGCCCTTTATCCCTCACAGTCACCAACACAGTACAAGCACAGCCCTTTATCACTCACAGTCACCATCACAGTACAAGCACAGCCCTTTATCACTCACAGTCACCATCACAGTACAAGCACAGCCCTTTATCACTCACAGTCACCATCACAGTACAAGCACAGCCCTTTATCCCTCACAGTCACCATCACAGTACAAGCACAGCCCTTTATCACTCACAGTCACCATCAGTACAAGCACAGCCCTTTATCCCTCACAGTCACCATCACAGTAAAAGCACAGCCCTTTATCACTCACAGTCACCATCACAGTACAAGCACAGCCCTTTATCACTCACAGTCACCATCACAGTACAAGCACAGCCCTTTATCACTCACAGTCACCATCACAGTACAAGCACAGCCCTTTATCACTCACAGTCACCATCACAGTACAAGCCACAGCCCTTTATCCCTCACAGTCACCATCACAGTACAAGCACAGCCCTTTATCCCTCACAGTCACCATCACAGTACAAGCACAGCCCTTTAACCCTCACAGTCAACATCACAGTACAAGCACAGCCCTTTATCACTCACAGTCACCATCACAGTACAAGCACAGCCCTTTATCACTCACAGTCACCATCACAGTACAAGCACAGCCCTTTATCACTCACAGTCACCATCACAGTACAAGCACAGCCCTTTATCACTCACAGTCACCATCACAGTACAAGCACAGCCCTTTATCCCTCACAGTCACCATCACAGTACAAGCACAGCCCTTTATCTCTCACAGTCACCATCACAGTACAAGCACAGCCCTTTATCTCTCACAGTCACCATCACAGTACAACCACAGCCCTTTATCACTCACAGTCACCATCAGTACAAGCACAGCCCTTTATCCCTCACAGTCACCATCACAGTACAAGCACAGCCCTTTATCACTCACAGTCACCATCACAGTACAAGCACAGCCCTTTATCACTCACAGTCACCATCACAGTACAAGCACAGCCCTTTATCCCTCACCAGTCACCATCACAGTACAAGCACAGCCCTTTATCCCTCACAGTCACCATCACAGTACAAGCACAGCCCTTTATCACTCACAGTCACCATCACAGTACAAGCACAGCCCTTTATCACTCACAGTCACCATCACAGTACAAGCACAGCCCTTTATCACTCACAGTCACCATCACAGTACAAGCACAGCCCTTTATCACTCACAGTCACCATCACAGTACAAGCACAGCCCTTTATCACTCACAGTCACCATCAGTACAAGCACAGCCCTTTATCACTCACAGTCACCATCACAGTACAAGCACAGCCCTTTATCACTCACAGTCACCATCACAGTACAAACACAGCCCTTTATCACTCACAGTCACCATCAGTACAAGCACAGCCCGTTATCCCTCACAGTCACCATCACAGTACAAGCACAGCCCTTTATCCCTCACAGTCACCATCACAGTACAAGCACAGCCCTTTATCACTCACAGTCAACATCACAGTACAAGCACAGCCCTTTATCCCTCACAGTCCACCATCACAGTACAAGCACAGCCCTTTATCACTCACAGTCACCATCACAGTACAAGCACAGCCCTTTATCCCTCACAGTCACCATCACAGTACAAGCACAGCCCTTTATCACTCACAGTCACCATCACAGTACAAGCACAGCCCTTTATCCCTCACAGTCACCATCAGTACAAGCACAGCCCTTTATCCCTCACAGTCACCATCAGTACAAGCACAGCCCTTTATCTCTCACAGTCACCATCACAGTACAAGCACAGCCCTTTATCCCTCACAGCTGTATTAGACAGGATTCAGTCAGATATGTACCCACTAAAATGTTTTACTTCATAATCAGATGTGTAGATGGAACAAGTTTCTAAAGCATTTCAGAAGCAGCCAATCAGAGCCATATAATCCAACATGTCTCCTCTTTCGGTCTCCTAAACCCAGGATGGTTTTAAAGATAACACTGTTAAGTAACAGAGTCTGTAAGTAGGAAGTCCTTCACCCAGCAGTGAGTCTGTCTCCAGAGCTGCAGTCTCTAAAGTTTCCTAATGAACTCCTCCGATCAATAAAACAGGCCAATACATGGAACAAGATGGATAGAGCCCATTACTCTCATTAACAGCTGTTTGCTTACTCCTCTGACTCAGTAGATATCACAGGAAGTCCCACTATGGTACTGGTGGAGCACACACACACACACACACAATCACACACAATCACACACACAATCACACACAGACACACTCACACAATGCCACACATACAATCTTTCACATATTCACACACACATACAAGCACACACTCACTCACACACAATGCCACACACACACACTCACATACACATAATCCATTCCACAAAACATTCCGGTTTGATCCAGAACATCAAAAGGTTGTTGAGTGTTCAGATGTATTCTAGGCCAGGTCAACGTGTAGCTCTGCTGTCATGAGCTAAGCCCTCCAGCCCTCTACCCCAGCAGTCCTCCAGCCCTCCAGCTCTCCAGCCCTCCAGCCCCCCAGCCCTCCAGCCCTCCAGCCCTCCCTCCCTCCAGCCCCCCCAGCCCTCCAGTCCTCCAGCCCCCCAGCCCTCCAGCCCCCCAGCCCTCCAGCCCTCCAGCCCTCCTCCCCTCCAGCCCTCCAGCCCTCCAGCCCTCCAGCCCCTCCAGCCCTCCAGTCCCTCCAGTCCTCCAGCCCTCCAGCCCTCCAGTCCTCCAGCCCTCCAGCCCTCCAGTCCTCCAGCCCTCCAGCCCTCCTCCCCTCCAGCCCTCCAGCCCTCCAGCCCCCCAGCCCTCCCAGCCCTCCAGTCCTCCAGCCCTCCAGCCCTCCAGCTCCAGTCCTCCAGCCCTCCAGCCCTCCAGTCCTCCAGCCCTCCAGCCCCCCAGCCCTCCAGTCCTCCAGCCCTCCAGCCCTCCAGTCCTCCAGCCCTCCAGCCCTCCAGCCCTCCAGCCCCCCCAGCTCTCCAGCCCTCCAGTCCTCCAGCCCTCCAGCCCTCCAGCCCTCCAGCCCCCCAGCCCTCCAGTCCTCCAGCCCTCCAGCCCTCCAGTCCTCCAGCCCTCCAGTCCTCCAGCCCTCCAGCCCTCCAGCCCTCCAGTCCTCCAGCCTCCAGCCCTCCAGCCCTCCCCCAGCCCTCCAGCCCTCCAGCCCTCCCAGCCCTCCAGCCCTCCAGCCCCCCAGTCCTCCAGCCCTCCAGCCCTCCCCAGCCCTCCAGCCCTCCAGTCCTCCAGTCCTCCAGCCCTCCCAGCCCTCCAGCCCCCCAGCCCTCCAGTCCCTCCCCTGCCTGCGTGGGAATATTTCACCTGAGACACGTATTGATTCCATCTGACTGTTCTGCAGCCTCCGGGACACACAGGGAGCACATGTCTAAACCTCCTCATTAAACTAGCCTTATATTGAGTGTTCTGGAATCCTGTTTATCAAACTACCTCAATTATCAATAATTCCTAAACAAGTGGGTGAATTGTTATAGCTAACAAGATCTGCACGTTAATAAAATATTAATGAAACATCTGAATCCATAGTGGTCTATCACTGGAGCATGAACCCAGGAAGCAGAATCTGCCTGTAGAGTTACACACACACGAGTTAGATACACACACACACACACACACATAGACATGGGTACGAACACAGACATGTCGCTTTGAATACAAAGCAGCTGCTAAATCAATACTGTCATGTTTGGTGTGGTGTTCTGACATGTGGGGTGTGTTCAGATCCAGCCTTGTGATGTCCTCCTCCTCTGTGATGAGATACGCCCTCTAACTGTGCAGGTGGACAGAGCTGTCATAGCTACACACACACACACACACACACACACACACACACACACACACAACACACACACACACACACACACACACACACACACACCACACACACACACACACACACACACACACACACACACACACACACACTCACACACACACACCACACACACACACACACACACACACACACACACACACACACAACACACACACACACACACACAACACACACACACACACACACACACACACACACACACACACAGCTGTCATAGCTCTGCATGTGATTACTGGAGCCTCGGCCTCTAAGGAGGCCTCTGGTTAAAGGAGAGGGTGGAATCTGATCCATCGGAATCTGATCAGATTAAGCACACCAAACGTGAATTAATTAATGAATAAAAAACGAATCTGTGGTGGAATTCCTCACAAATTCAAAGACGACTACATCCATCTCCCCAGTCTTCAGCAACCTAGTGTTTCTGTCAGACTTGATATTCTTTTGTCGTTCCTGTTTCCAGCCCTTCACCATCCAGCACATGAGAAACAGCCTAGCTGAGCGTGTCATAGCTGAGCGTGTCATAGCTGAGCGTGTCATAGCTGAGCGTGTCAGAGCTGGGCGTGTCATAGCTGAGCGTGTCATAGCTGAGCGTGTCATAGCTGAGCTTGTCATAGCTGAGCGTGTCATAGCTGAGCGTGTCATAGCTGAGCGTGTCATAGCTGAGCGTGTCATAGCTGAGCGTGTCATAGCTGAGCGTGTCATAGCTGAGCGTGTCAGAGCTGAGCGTGTCAGAGCTGAGCGTGTCAGAGCTGAGCGTGTCATAGCTGAGCGTGTCAGAGCTGAGCGTGTCCTAGCTGAGCGTGTCAGAGCTGAGCGTGTCATAGCTGAGCGTGTCAGAGCTGAGCGTGTCAGAGCTGAGCGTGTCAGAGCTGAGCGTGTCAGAGCTGAGCGTGTCAGAGCTGAGCGTGTCAGAGCTGAGCGTGTCAGAGCTGAGCGTGTCAGAGCTGGGCGTGTCATAGCTGAGCGTGTCCTAGCTGAGCGTGTCATAGCTGAGCGTGTCCTAGCTGAGCGTGTCATAGCTGGGCGTGTCATAGCTGAGCGTGTCCTAGCTGAGCGTGTCAGAGCTGAGCGTGTCATAGCTGCAGCTGAGCGTGTCCTAGCTGAGCGTGTCATAGCTGAGCGTGTCATAGCTGAGCGTGTCATAGCTGAGCGTGTCATAGCTGAGCGTGTCATAGCTGAGCGTGTCATAGCTGAGCGTGTCATAGCTGAGCGTGTCATAGCTGAGCGTGTCATAGCTGAGCGTGTCCTAGCTGAGCGTGTCATAGCTGAGCGTGTCAGCTGAGTGTCTAGCTGAGCGTGTCTAGTGCGTCTAGCTGAGCGTGTCATAGCTGAGCGTGTCATAGCTGAGCGTGTCATAGCTGAGCGTGTCAGAGCTGAGCGTGTCAGAGCTGAGCGTGTCATAGCTGAGCGTGTCATAGCTGAGCGTGTCAGAGCTGAGCGTGTCAGAGCTGAGCGTGTCATAGCTGAGCGTGTCAGAGCTGAGCGTGTCAGAGCTGAGCGTGTCATAGCTGAGCGTGTCAGAGCTGAGCGTGTCAGAGCTGAGCGTGTCCTAGCTGAGCGTGTCCTAGCTGAGCGTGTCATAGCTGAGCGTGTCATAGCTGAGCGTGTCATAGCTGAGCGTGTCAGAGCTGAGCGTGTCATAGCTGAGCGTGTCAGAGCTGAGCGTGTCAGAGCTGAGCGTGTCTCACCCAGAGAGATCTTCTCCCCGGAGTCAGCAGGTAGCAGGAAGACCAGCAGGGCCAGGGTGGAGATGAGCACGCAGGGGATGAGGAGGTTCAGGCCGTAGTACAGCGTCCGCCGCCGCATCACCACCGTGAACGTCACGTCAGGGTACGGCTCCTTGCAGCAGTCGTAGAAACGCTCGCTCCTGCGCCCCGGGACCTCTGGGAAACACACACACACACACACATGTAAACAGTATGTATGTACACAAACACACATATATACAGTATAAATACGCACAAACAAACAGAATATACACACAAACGTAAAGTACATACGTATATACACAGACAAAGACACACAAACACTCACAAAAACACACACACAAACATACACATTTATACATACACAGAGAAAGTGAAGACACTTAAGTGTTATTGCACCCTTCTAATCACCGAGACAACAGATGAAAACATTCCGTGTTGTTAACACAGTCTCCTGCTGCTGAGCTCTTTGTGTTTCTCTCAGAACGTTGGCTCAGGTTTCACATCAGACCATAGAAGGGTGAGAAGGGAATAATCGAGCATGTGGCTGGTGAAATGGCCAACATGCCTCCTGCTATTTCAATTAAGTGGAGTCTTACGCCCCATTGGCTGAGCGTGTCTCCAAAGAGTTCCTTACATCCTTCTCCTCCCCCTCTCTGCTACAGCCCTCCTCCTCCTCTCTGCTACAGCCCTCCTTCTCCTCCCCCTCTCTGCTACTGCCCTCCTCCTCCTCCTCCTCTCTGCTACAGCCCTCCTCCTCCTCCTCCTCTCTGCTACTCTGCCCTCCTCCTCCTCCTCCTCTCTGCTACTGCCCTCCTCCTCCTCCTCCTCTCTGCTACAGCCCTCCTCCTCCTCCCCCTCTCTGCTACTGCCCTCCTCCTCCTCCTCCTCTCTGCTACAGCCCTCCTCCTCCTCCTCCTCCTCCTCTCTGCTATAGCCCTCCTCCTCCTCCTCCTCTCTGCTACAGCCCTCCTCCTCCTCCCCCTCTCTGCTACTGCCCTCCTCCTCCTCCTCCTCCTCCTCTCTGCTACTGCCCTCCTCCTCCTCCCCCTCTCTGCTACAGCCCTTCTCCTCCTCCTCTCTGCTACAGCCCTTCTCCTCCCCCTCTCTGCTACAGCCCTCTTCCCTCCCTCTCTTTGTCCAGGCGTTCCTGATAACAAATGGGTGTCCCTCTCCATCCCCAGGGACCTGTGACCAGGGCTGCAGCGATGATTACCCAGCAGCAGGCTTCCTCCCTCAGGCAGAGTAGAGGAAGGCAGACAAGGCGTGCAGGAGGAGCCATGCAGGACTCCTTAACCAGAGTGTGGATGCAGGGCTAACGAGACAGATCATAAACCAAGACAACCAGCCCCTCCGGTCCTCAAGACAACCAGCCCCTCCGGTCCTCAAGACAACCAGCCCCTCCTGTCACCAAGACAACCAGCCCCTCCGGTCCTTAAGACAAGCAGCCCCTCCGGTCCTCAAGACAACCAGCCCCTCCGGTCACCAAGACAACCAGCCCCTCCGGTCACCAAGACAACCAGCCCCTCCGGTCACCAAGACAACCAGCCCCTCCGGTCCTCAAGACAACCAGCCCCTCCGGTCACCAAGACAACCAGCCCCTCCGGTCACTAAGACAACCAGCCCCTCCGGTCCTCAAGACAACCAGCCCCTCCGGTCACCAAGACAACCAGCCCCTCCGGTCACCAAGACAACCAGCCCCTCCGGTCCCCAAGACAACCAGCCCCTCCGGTCCTCAAGAAGGGACGCATGTGTTTTTATGACATGCTGCCAGAGGAGAAAATCCAATATCAACTTGGGGGGGGACGGGGGGGACGGGGGGGACGCCGATTACGTTGACATTTTCCGTTCCTGCAGGGGGACAAACACCAAAAGTTGTGCTGTAACACATCGACTACGTTAAACTTAACGTAGTTAAGTATGTTAAATAAGTGTTTTTGCATCTATAATATTTAAACTACTTACTTACCGTACCACTCAAAAGTGAATGGGAAATTGTGTCCCAAATGTTGACTGGTACTGTATGTTTACAGAGAAATATTGGCGGGGGACAAATCTTTATTTTCCCCTCAGGATTGGGGGTGTGTGAGAGAAGGACGTTTAGAGGACGTAGACGCTACAGCCTTGTTTCAGCATCTGTTATCAGCTGTTTAAAGCTTTATGTCAGATTGTGATGTGACCCTGAAGGAGAGCTGCTATGCTGACGGCTACCTCACGACATTCAGCTGACAGTCAGAGCTGAGGAACACGAAAGGTTTCGGAAACTAAATATCACTTTGCTCAGCAAGCTTTATTTCATCATCCAAATGCTTGACTGGGCAGAAGGAGCCGCGAGATGAATATTCTATCTCTCCTTCCCTCCTTGTCTCCTTCCTTCTCTCCTTCCCTCCTTCTCTCCTCCCTTCTCTCCTTCCTTCTCTGCTCCCTTCTCTCCTTCCTTCTCTCCTTCCCGCCTTCTCCCCTTCCTTCTCTCCTTCCCTCCTTCTCTCCTTCCTTCTCTCCTTCCTTCTCTCCTTCCCTCCTTCTGGGTTAACAAGCTCAGCGCTGGCATGTGCAGACATCTCCCCAGCAGACACAAATGGTAAATGGTAAATGGACTGCATTTATATAGCGCGTTTTTTTATACCTTAGCGGCACCCAAAGCGCTTTACAATTTTGCCTCTCATTCACCCATTCATACTCACACTCACACATACCGACGGCGGCGAGCTGCCATGCAAGGTGCCGCTCTGCCCATCAGGAGCAACTTGGGGTTCAGAGTCTTATCAAGGATACTTCAGCACATGGCTTGGGAGGAGTCGGGGATCGAACCGCCAACGTTGCGATTAACAGACGACCCTCTCTACCCCCTGAGCCACAGCCGCCCCACAAACTCTGGAGGATTTCTGAACAGCAGCTAGGCGGTGTTAATAAGCGCTGGATATGAACTTTGTTATGTAAATCCTGCTGTTTTCTCCTTCCACTCCTGAACAACACGTCGTCTTTAGAGGCATCATAACAAGCATCCCAGGAAGTATCAGCCCTGGCTGTAAGATGATCCTGCTGGCAGACAGGAAGTAGTTCAGCCCTGGCTGTAAGATGATCCTGCTGGCAGACAGGAAGTAGTTCAGCCCTGGCTGTAAGATGATCCTGCTGGCAGACAGCTGGCACAAGCTGAGCGAGAGATGAGACCTTTCTTTCTTTCTTCGATGCAGACAAGTTGTTATGTAAGATACTCACACACTGAAGCACTGATACTTCTGTACACTCACACGTCTGAAAGCATCTTAAGAAAACCTCCAATTGAATGTTCTGGACTTGACCTGCTAGATGGATCCCTGCAGCTTCTCCTGGGAGGAACTCACCAACCAGGTCCCTACTTGACCTGCTAGATGGAGTTACATCGCTGCAGCTTCTCCTGGAGGAACTCACCAACCAGGTCCCCACTTGACCTGCTAGATGGAGTTACATCGCTGCAGCTTCTCCTGGGAGGAACTCACCAACCAGGTCCCCACTTGACCTGCTAGATGGAGTTACATCCCTGCAGCTTCTCCTGGGAAGAACTCACCAACCAGGTCCCACTCTCCGTTAGCGATGTATCCAGTCACGTCCGCCTCCACCATCTGCAGGTCCAGGGACCAGCCGCCATACGTCCACGAGCCAAACTTCAGGTCACAGCGCTGGACGTCGAAGGGAAACCAGCGAACGTCTATGTAGCACGTGCTCTTGAAGATCCCTGCGCAATGGATGTGGGATTGTAAGAAATTGCGTAAAAATAATCTTTAAATTATTATGGTTATATAAACAGGTTGCCAAGTCACTGATTTATCTTGGACTGGGTAAAATCTGTTAAATAGGAATAATCATTTTATAATCAAATACAAAGATTTATCCTATGATTGTGTGGAATTATCAGAGGGCCAGGAGCAGAGCTGTGGGGATGCCAGAGGAGGTGATGTAGAGGAGGAGGAGGAGAAGGCGCCAGAGTTGCCCAAGCAGAAAGAATGGAGACAAGCCTCTTGATTTACATGGACTGGGTCCCTCCAGTAAGATAAATAGCAGAGAAATTCAATTTGTTCCCAATCACTGAGTGTGTGCAAAGCGCTTCCTCCTGTCTCCTCCTTCATAGCAGCACTTCCCTCTGTGTTGGATGTCTTTCCCCTGCAATAAGGTCTCCCTGGACCTTTGTGAATGGCCTGTTTGACTGAATGGCCACTCACTGATAGCGGGTTGATCCCTCTGTTTAGCATACACCCTCCTCACGGAAACACAGATATTCCACTGTCTGTCATCAGGCATGTGTTTGTGACTAGTGCTTGTTGCCTGATGTTAAACAGTGCAGTGTTTCTCCTGAGTTCAGGCCTCGTCAGCGAGGGTGCAGCCGAGGCTGTCCTGGGAGAAGCCCTGCTCATGGCAGGTGCTGGAACT
>CAEFZP010003314.1:270000-282500 GCA_903064625.1 Mallotus villosus
CTGTGAACCCTTTACAGAACTACAGTTACGGATGTTGACATTTGAAAAATACCCGAACCTCTGGGGCACAGAAACCTCTCCCATCCAAACGGACTCCGACGGCAACCAAAACATCCCTGAAGATCGCTTCTCCAAACAGAGAGCGAGAGAGGCGGTTTGTTGAGTGCTCCAAAACAAATTAAGCAAAAAGACCATTTTGCACTGGAGGCAATTTTGTGGACAATTTGTGGTATGAAAAGGTATGGCAAAAAGCCTGGAGCATAAAACAACCTTTCTTCACCGAGGGAAAGTGTTAGCAATGGATTACGACGGATATATTAGCGGTTCTCAAATTTTTCAGTGGGAGGAAGGGTTCAGGCCAGTGATAAGAAACCTAATTAAATTCCAGTTGCTGTATGAAATGGCTTTAAGAAGCGCTATCCAAAAAAGGGACTCTTGGCACTAACGTTGGCTTCCAGAAATGTGCCCCTGCCTCCCCACAACATGCTGCCTCTGCCTCCCCACAACATGCTGCCTCTGCCTCCCCACAACATGCTGCCTCTGCCTCCCCACAACATGCTGCCTCTGCCTCCCCACAACATGCTGCCTCTGCCTCCCCACAACATGCTGCCTCCCCACAACATGCTGCCTCTGCCTCCCCACAACATGCTGCCTCCCCACAACATGCTGCCTCTGCCTCCACACAACATGCTGCCTCTGCCTCCCCACAACATGCTGCCTCTGCCTCCCCACAACATGCTGCCTCTGCCTCCCCACAACATGCTGCCTCTGCCTCCCCACAACATGCTGCCTCTGCCTCCCCACAACATGCTGCCTCTGCCTCCCCACAACATGTTGCCTCTGCCTCCCCACAACATGCTGCCTCTGCCTCCCCACAACATACTGCCTCTGCCTCCCCACAACATACTGCCTCCCCACAACACGCTGCCTCTGCCTCCCCACACCAGGAGCTGCTTACCATGGAGTACTGAGAGTATCACACAGAATACTAAGGGGAGGTTATTTGAACTTCAAAGGGCTGTGAGACCAGGTGTTAGCACCACCGTGGCATATTGACACAGACAAGCCTGACATGGTCTTTTAACTGCAGATCCAGTGACTAGAATGGGAGTATTTGTGGAAGCGGGGCAAATCCCGCAGTCCCTTTCCTCCGCCAGCTAGTTTGAGTTTCTCCTCCAGCAGCAGTTATCTGGGTCAAATACACAGCATTAGGGAACCAATCCATTTAGACACTATGGAAGCCAAACTGAAGGAAGGACAAGATTGTTTGGCTTCAGCTATACATTTATTATGGATGTTTAATTCCCCCTGTCTCTCCAGGTCCATATGAGCTGTCCCCTCGGCCACTCTGGACCATTTGTACTGTACTTGTAGAGAGGGAGAGGGAGAGGGAGAGGGAGAGGGAGAGGGAGAGGGAGAGGGAGAGGGAGAGGGAGAGGGAGAGGGAGAGGGAGAGGGAGAGGGAGAGGGAGAGGGAGAGGGAGAGGGAGAGGGTCGAGGGAGAGGGAGCGGGAGCGTCGATGGGAGAGGGAGAGGGTAGAGGGAGAGGGAGAGGGAGAGGGAGCGGAGGGAGAGGGAGAGTGGGAGAGGGAGCGGGAGAGGGAGAGGGAACAAGTGTCTAAGAGTTTAGACACAGACTGTTAGATGACAGGACTCACCAGCTGCAGCCAGATGTTGGTAGTCAGGACCTGGTTCTTTTCATCCTGTAAATATATCAGATATATATCACATAGGGTATCAGTGTCTACTATCTGGACACAAAAGGTCTCTGTATTTTCAATGTCTCTATATGTCCAGTAGATGTATACAGTGTGTCCTGTTTATGAGCCTAATGCTGTTGTCATGACAAGCCCCAGGTGCTGAACTGACGGGTCACCTGTGAGATTACATACAGGTACTGTACTATACATAAGCAGTGAGCAGCCAATCAGGAGAAAGACTCAGTCATGTGTCTAACTCAATGTTCCAGCAGGTGTGGAACAGTGGATCTATCACGCTAACTTTTACCTCATGCCCAAAATCTCACCACAAGCCTCTGAGATCTCAACTTATTTTACATACTTTTAGACATTCAGCTTTGCTTTGCTGTTTTTAACTTTGTAAAGCAGGGGAATATTTTAAAACTGCGTACATAATCGTGAATATGGTCTATTGTGCATGTTAAATTGTATAATCTAGAGTGATAATGTGCTCCATTTCCAAAATGAAGTCATCAGGGTGTAGATAAGTAGACAGTCTGTGACAGGCTGACGTCTAACGCTACTCCCCACCTGGGCTCTGTCTGACACGCTCTGACCTTCCTCTGTACCTGAGAGCACACAGCTGAGGTCCACTGAACTACAGGACCCACAATGCCTCAGCAGAGAGAACCTTCCTCTGTACCTGAGAGCACACAGCTGAGGTCCACTGAACTGCAGGACCCACAATGCCTCAGCAGAGAGAAAGGCCTTGCAGACAGAGAGGAGATACTAAGTCCTGGATGCAGAGACAGTTTGACTGGGTTGCAGTTTGTGAGCTGGCTTGTGACACACACACGCACTCAACAGGGAACAGTGGAAAGATGAGTTGAGATTCTATGTGACTGTGCTCCCTCAAAGCGATGACGGCAGGGACAGACAGTGACAGTTGAGGGTAACGAGCTCTGCTGACAGTGGAACAGAGTTTGAAGTGTGAAAATTCTAAAAGCAAAATGAAAAGGTAACTAGTGTCTGAGGCAAATAAACATTTCAGGCTTTGTTTTCTGCATTCACTCCTCTCGTGACTGACACAGTATTACACTCTAATGCTGTAGAGATGAACTCTCATCTAAGCATCACGCTTGGTAGCTGTGATGTTAGGGAGGTCCTGAATGTGTGTCTGTGTTGTAACCCAGCGTTCTGGAAAGGACACTCACTGTGATATGTACCTTGTCCGCTTTTTATATGTGCATGTGTGGGCCATCTTTTGATGAATGGGTATAGCTTAGGGGTTAGAGCATTTGACTGCAGATGAATATGATAATAATGTGATGAGCATGTGCGCGGCTCACCACGTCCATGATCTGCATGAGGCTGAAACTGAAGTGCACCGTGAGGGAGTGGGAGTCGTTGAACACCGGACGCTCCAGAGGGTTGTAGTTCCTCATCAGGTCCTTGTAGAGACGCCGCTGGTGCTGCCCCTGCTCGGTGACTGACACACACACACACACACACACAGGGTGGTCACTACACACACACACAGCCTGGTCACTACACACACACACACAGCCTGGTCACTACACACACACACACACACAGCCTGGTCACTACACACACACACAGCCTAGTCACTACACACACACACAGCCTGGTCACTACCACACACACACAGCCTGGTCACTACACACACCCACACAGCCTGGTCACTACACACACACACAGCCTAGTCACTACACACACACACAGCCTAGTCACTACACACACACAGCCTGGTCACTACACACACACACAGGCTGGTCACTACACACACACAGCCTGGTCACTACACACACACACACACACAAACAGCCTAGTCACTACACACACAGATGAAACACAAAAGACTTGCTGGCTAGTCAGGTTTCTACAGTTGAGGGTTTTGGTGCAGGTTCTTGGGCGTATGTAAAGCCCTCTGTGACATTGCGTGTAAAAAGGGCTGTACAAATACTATTTGATTGAATGGAGCTAAAAGGCAAACAATGAGATAAACAGAAATCTACTTCAAAATAACTTAACGAATGAGTTCCCATCGATGATTCCTGAATAGGAATGCACTCCAATAAATAACCTTTATATCCTCAATTACCGTCCAGAGTTAAATTGTGCCGCTCTCCAGAGACTACTACAGTGCATTACATATACACACCATCCAGTCAATCACTGTACAATAAATAAATAAATAGAAATACGATCAAACTGGATCAATGGCTGCAATCTCATAAAAATAACACATTTAGTGCTGAGAGCAGGGGCATAGTGTCCATCTCCAGGCTGTAGATACCCTCATGCAGGGTCTCCAACACTGTTCCTGGAGAAATACCTTCCTTCCAGTTGTAGCTTACTCGATTTAACAATTAAAAAATATGTTTCTAAGAATCAGGTGGGCTAGACAGGGGTTGGAGTGTAGTGAAGTCACTAAGTAACTAAGTCACTCTCAGTTTCTCACATGACAATACAGATGCGATCATAGAGACAAAAATAAGGTCTTAAGGTCATCAACAATTGTTCCTCCATTCTCCTATTGATTGCTGGGCTATTAAGACAGAAGTTATGACCAAGGTCACCATTTGACGTATATGCTCTACTCAACTTAAGAGTGTTTCAGTTTGGTTTAAAAATAAATAATTACATTAAAATAAATAAATAACCGGTCATAACTTCCACATAGTAATAGAGTTAGTGCCCGTTACACCACTCGCAGGAAACAGAGACGGGCAGCTCAACAAGATGCATCTCTCTGGAATCAAATATGTATCACAACACGAGTCAAATGCAACTAAGGACAGAAGTAGCACTGCTTCACAACATTGTTGCAATTCATGTCACTGAAACACATCACGCAATTAATCCACATCACGCATTATTTATCTAATTGCCTAAATACAGTGAAACATCAACTTAATTTGTCCATGATGATGATCATTTTAAGCATTGTATGAACCACCGCATATATGCCTATAGGCTAGTATCCTTTCCAAACTTTTCTCGCTAGTCAAAACTATTTAGTACAATTTAGCCTAAATTTAAATTGACTTTAAATAACAGTTGGTGTGCGCGGCCACGGACGAAGTGGAGAAAACACTGGAATTAAAACTAGACTATTATCCGTTGGCCAAAAACTGTAGCTCGACATTAACGTACTATCAAGGTATGTTAATGCTGCCCCTGCCCAAATAAACAGTGATAGTTTAAGAACGCATGCAAACTTACCATGGAACAAGCAGAAGATGACAACTAGATTCAGGGTGAAAATCCGTCCCTCCATCGTCTAAAAGGCTAGATGCCTTCCGAAGCAGGCTGTGACAGTTACGAAACTACTTTGCCAAGCCTAACTGAGTTACCGGTAATATAGCATAAGCAGATAGTAACCGGGCATATCAGGCGTCCTGACATGGGAATATTCTTCGTATTTCTATGATGCTGCACAAGGGTATCGCATGCTCCTCCCCGAAGCCCTCAAATAAAAATGAGATTTGCGGCACTAGTCTAAACTCAAATGTCTGTGAAACATGAAATGTGCTCATGGGCTACAGTAGGCTATTTCATAAAGTGCTTTCCACCAGCAGAGTACAGGCAGAACCTGATAGCTTACTAGCGGTGTAATTACATAGGCTATTTAATATATTAACACCTTTAAATGAACATTTGTAAATGGTAGCGTTTGAATGTAATTAATAGAGGATAATTAAACACATGCTACCAATAGGCTGCGGAGTTTTTTTTGTTCAGAGGCAGCTGCCTCTAGTCTTGCCTTATACAATATCACATTAATTAGCATCTGCTTTTTTGTACACATCTCTTATGTTTGCGTCCTCGTAAAAAAAACCGTTACTGAGTTGTCTTAATTTGAATAGCCCACTGCATGGCCAGAATTATGTCTAGTAATAAAACAACGCGACGAAAATCCTATGTTCTCAGACTGAGTAGTTGTAGTTTCAGACAGACTGGCCTGATAGTGAGACTGCATTGCTACACAGCCAGCCTGGCGACAGAGATCAAACAGAATATCATAACTTGTTGTGAGGTTTAAGATGTCAGAGAAGTGGCCTGTTCTAAAACTGCGACGCCAACGATGAGCGGCAGCGTCCAAATGTTGCCAGGACAACTGCTCATAGTTTAAAGGTTTTTGCAATAGTATTGTTAGCGGTAAGCATCACGCATGCCTGTGATTAATTGTATGCTTACTGAATAATAGGATTATTTTCAAACTCCATAATGGCCCACACTTCAAAATCAACTGTCCATAGAATTCCAGATTATGCTGCTCAAGTATGACTCTCTGGTCTAAATATAGTCTGGTTAAGAAGGCTTTGATTCAGCCTCATGTCAAAATTATATAGACCAATTTATTGCTCAGATGCAGTGGACTGATTTACATAACCCCTGATGCAAGATTAATGAGCACAACTTTCCTCTGAAAGAAACAATTATAAAACCAGTTGACTTTTGAGTGGCAGTCATTCATTATTAACCATGCTGCCTGTGTTATGTTTAAGTTCAGGAGGACTCTCTGAACTGTCTTGGCCACCTTGACACCAGAACCAGACCAGGTTTGTCATTTCCTGCCTTCACAACGAACTGACATCTAGTGTTCACCAGCAGTACTGCAGCCTTCTCCTCTGGAACAAGTCATTATGAATCACACCACACAAGGTCATTTATCCAGCCTGGCAGGATGGCACTATCAGTGTATTGATTCCAGCAGTTCATCAAACTCCCACTGGAGTCCAGAGTGTCTGGAGAGGACGGCATCTTTATTCATGAGGGTCTGGCCTCAAGGATGGACCCTATAGATACAGAGGGGAGGATGGACCCTATAGATACAGCTGGGAGGATGGACCTTATAGATACAACAGGGAGGATGGACCCTATAGATACAGCGGGGAAGATGGACCCTATAGATACAGCTGGTAGGATGGACCCTATAGATACAGCTGGGAGGATGGACCCTATAGATACAGGGGGAAGGATGGACCCTACAGATACAGCGGGGAGGATGGACCCTATAGATACAGCAGGGAGGATGGACCCTATAGATACAGCAGGGAGGATGGACCCTACAGATACAGCTGGGAGGATGGACCCTATAGATACAGCTGGGAGGATGGACCCTACAGATACAGCAGGGATGATGGACCCTATAGATACAGGGGGAAGGATGGACCCTACAGATACAGCAGAGAGGATGGACCCTATAGATACAGGGGGAAGGATGGACCCTATAGATACAGCTGGGAGGATGGACCCTACAGATATAGCAGGGAGGATGGACCCTATAGATACAGCTGGGAGGATGGACCCTACAGATATAGCAGGGAGGATGGACCCTATAGATAGAGCGGGGAGGATGGACCCTACAGATACAGGGGGGAGGATGGACCCTATAGATACAGCAGGGAGGATGGACCCTACAGATACAGCTGGAAGGATGGACCCTATAGATACAGCTGGGAGGATGGACCCTACAGATACAGCAGGGAGGATGGACCCTATAGATACAGCTGGGAGGATGGACCCTACAGATACAGCGGGGAGCTGCTACTGACGGACTACAGATCCCTGATAACTTACGGGACTACAGGTGCTCATCTTGTCTGAAGAAATTGTATACCATCTTATATCTATGATGACGTCATCACTGTGGAGCTCAAGAGTTCCCAGAATATAGCCTGTAGATGCTTTCCAGAGCAAAGTGGACCCAAACTTAATTATGATCATACAATATTTAATTTGTTAGTGATTTAGCATGGATAAAATTAACATTAATTCTGCAAAAGTTTCATCATAGAAGATGTTACATGAACGGTAATTCTTTCAAATTACTCAAAAAATAAATCCAGAGGTGCAATTGTATTCAGCTCCCAAGTCTGTCGTTGAGATAACTGCTCGTTTTTGAGTCCTGCAGTAACATGTTGGCCACATCGAAGAACTTGTGTTCGTAGGCCAGTTTATAGTACGTGTACACGTCATCACAGTGTTGCAGCAGCCTCTTCATGTTCTGGCCCGCACTGCTGGGCGGTTTGTTGTGGATCATTCTGAAAGAAGCATCAGAACCCATGTGAGTCTCGTTACTAAGGAACAGGACTAACACAGCGAACACAGCGAGCTCTGTGATTGGCCGGTTGCAGACTCACTTCTTGGAGATGTCTTCAAACAGGCTGGGGGTCAGGGGGCGGAGCCTGCTGAACTCGTCCAGGTAGGAGAAGTCTCCGCTGACGACCACCTTCTGGTACAGCAGCTCAGCCATGTCTGGGCTGTAGTCGTACGCCTCCGCCACCACCAAGCCCTGGAGCCGGGGAACACGCCGGGGAACACGCCGAGGGGGGACACACCAGAGAGGGAAGCATGGTGGAGGTGAGGAGAGCACGTGACAATCAAGTTCAGTGGATGGTTCACTGTTATTCACTGTTTTTCACTGATTTTCACTGTCACATGTTAGATTGGATTAGCTAGATAACACTGAAGCTCTGAGGGAGAGCTTAATGACTGCAGATCAAGAGATCACAGGTTCAAATCCTCAGTTTCCCTCCTGCTCCATACCTGGTAGCAGCGCGGCAGGGCGATGATGGTCTTCAGGAGGTCTGAGGGACGCAGGTTGATGACTCGCTGCTCCTGCCCCTGGCTCAGGAAGTGGAGCTGCAGCGTCACCAGCTTGGCCATCCTCACACAGCGGGCTGCCTGGCGCACACACGAGTCCTGAGACACAACACAGGGGACAGGTCAGCCAGGGTGAGGGGACAGGGGACAGGTCAGCCAGGAGGACAGGGTGAGGGGTCAGGGGACAGGGGACAGGTCAGCCAGGAGGACAGGGTGAGGGGTCAGGGGACAGGGGACAGGTCAGCCAGGAGGACAGGGTGAGGGGTCAGGGGACAGGGGACAGGTCAGCCAGGAGGACAGGGTGAGGGGTCAGGTCAGTCAGGAGGACAGGGTGAGGGGTCAGGGGACAGGGGACAGGTCAGCCAGGAGGACAGGGTGAGGGGTCAGGTCAGTCAGGAGGACAGGGAAGTTCAGCTGAGCATCAGTGACACTGCGCTGGGTGGTACCTTGAGTAGCTCTCTGCTGCGTCCTTCAGCAGGGTCAGAACCTTCAGCAGGCTGCTCTTCAGTTCTGGGGTCACCGCTGTGTGGGAGAGACAGGAGCTGAATACTAACTCTAGCCGCATGAAGGCAGATCGAAACAAGCAGCACTCCTAAAACCCCTGTAGCTTCAGCTATTTTCTGACTCATACAAGAGTCACCTTCAGCTGGTGAAGTCCCCCCCCCAAAATCTATTCATGCAGTTTAACGTTAAGAACAACAGGAGGTCCTACTCAAATATTGATGAACTCTGCCACCTGCGCTGGGTGGTAGCTCACCCCAGGGCTGGCCCCTCTCCTCCCCCCTCCTCACCCCAGGGCTGGCCCCCTCCTCCCCCCTCCATCACCCCAGGGCTGGGCCCCCCTCCTCCCCCCCTCCTCACCCCAGGGCTGGCCCCCTCCTCCCCCCTCCTCACCCCAGGCTTGCCCCCTCCTCCCCCCCTCCTCACCCCCAGGGGCTGGGCCCCTCCTCCCCCCCTCCTCACCCCAGGCTGGGCCCCTCCTCCCCCTCCTCACCCCAGGGCTGGCCCCCTCCTCCCCCCCTCCTCACCCAGGGCTGGCCCCCCTCCTCCCCACCCTCCTCCCCCTCCTCCCCCCCCTCCTCCCACCCCAGGGCTGGCCCCCTCCTCCCCCCTCCTCCCCCCTCCTCCCCCCAGCTCACCCCCAGGGCTGCCCCCTCCTCCCCCCCCTCACCCCAGGGCTGGCCCCCTCCTCCCACCCTCCTCACCCCCAGGGCTGGCCCCCTCCTCCCCCCCTCCTCACCCCAGGGCTGGCCCCCTCCTCCCCCCTCCTCCCCCCTCCTCACCCCAGGCTGGCCCCCTCCTCCCCCCTCCTCCCCCCAGCTCACCCCAGGGCTGGCCCCCTCCTCCCCCCCTCCTCACCCCAGGGCTGGGCCCCTCCTCCCCTCTCCTCCCCCCCTCCTCACCCCAGGGCTGGGCCCCCTCCTTGGACTGGATGAGTTTGAGCTGCGTGCGAGCGGCTCCCTCGTGGTTCTCCCCGATCTCCCTCCTCATGCTGAAGCACAGAGCCACCATGTTGTGCTTCTCACTGTCTCCAGGCAGGCAGCGCTTCAGGTAGTCCAGCAGGGCAGTCTTCAGACCCGCGTTCTGCTACACACAGGACCCCCCCCAGAGGAAGAACAACATCATCATCATCAGGGACGTAACAGAGTACTAATACTTCATTACTCTACTTACTGGAAGTAGATCTTTCTGGGATCATTACTTTACTATTTATTTTCTGAAAACGTTTCACTTTCACTCGTTGTTTTACACAAATATCTATACTTTCTCCATTTTCTATCCAGGCTCGTTACTTAGTTTGAATTTGTATTTGGTGGCATGATCAATATTATTTGTCATTGTGCGACTTATTTCATTTCCTGGCAATCACGCACTCAGCTACGGCAATCAGCTAGCTTTTGAAACATTTTGAAGGGTCTGGGTCTGGGTGGTCTTACAGACTCCACGTTCTTCCTGAGCAGCATCTCAAAGCGGTGGTTCTGGTTGAGCAGGTCGAAGATGTAGGTCATGTCGTTGTACCTGCCGATGCCTGTTAGGAGACGCACCTGCAGGGGCACACGGACACGTGAACACACACACACACACACACAGACACACACAGAGACACACACACACACACACACACACAGAGACACACACACACACACACACACACACAGACACACACACACAGACACACACACAGAGACACACACACACACACACACACACACACACACACACACACAGAGACACACACACACACACACACACACACACACACACACACACACACATGGGACACACACAGAGACACACACACACACACACAGAGACACACACACACACACACACAGAGACACACACACACACCACACACACACAGAGACACACACACACACACACACACACAGAGACACACACACACACAGGGACACACACACACACACACAGAGACACACACACACACACAGGGACACACACACACACACACACACACACACACACACACACACACACAGAGACACACACACACACACACACACACAGAGACACGCACACACACACAGAGACACACACACACACAGAGACACACACACACACAGAGACACACCCACACACACCCACACACACACACACACACACACACACACAGAGACACACACACACACAGAGACACACGCCCACACACACACACAGAGACACACAGAGACACACACACACACAGAGACACACCCACACACACCCACACACACACACACACACAGAGACACACACACACACAGAGACACACACACACACAGAGACACACAGAGACACACACACACACACAGAGACACACACACACACACACACACACACACACACACACAGAGACACACACACACACACACACACACACACACACACAGGTGCCCCAGACCCACCAGCAGACTGTAACTGTCGCTGTGCGCCAGGTGTGTGTGGCTCAGGTGACGAGCGGCCTGCAGCACCCTGACGATGCCCTCCATGTTACACGTCAGGCTGAAGCAGTCATGGCTCAGGATCAGCAGCTCCACCACTGCACACACACGCACGCACACACACACGCACACACACACACACACACACACACGCACACACACACACACACACACACACGCACACACACACACACACACACACACGCACACACGCACGCACGCACACACACACACACACTGTTAAAGCTACAATATTCTGATCATAATAACACAACTTTAAATAACTGTGGATCTTGGGGGAATAAACCGTTGCTAACAGATGGAAGGGTGTCCTGGGTGTGAGGGTGGGCAGGGGGGTGTGAGGGTGGGCAGGGGGAGGGAGACTCACTGCAGGCCAGCTCTCTCAGGGGCACAGAGGGGATGAGCTCCAGGAGGCGGAGCCCCAGCAGGCTGGCGTCTCCACACAGCTTGGCTAGCTGCAGGAAGGCTTCCCTGCCTTCCGCTGGCCTGAACATCTGCTTCTCCGCTGTGGAGCAACATCACAGCACATCACAAGGTTCTGTCACGCCAGGTAGGTCCACCTCAGAACAGAGTGGACCTACACACGACGTATTAAACACTCTACAGGTCAAAGGAACTCTCTTGGTGTTAAAGGAACACTTTGAATTGTGCGTGAAGGAGCGTCTGGTCTCACCTGCATCTCCGTCCTGCATGGAGGCCAGCAGGCCCTGCAACACAGCGGAGGCCAGCATGGAGGCCAGGGTGTCTGGCTGCAGGCCCTGCACACTGATGAAGGCCTGGGCCTTCTGGAAGCGGTCAGGCTGTCGGGACAGCAGCACCTTCTGCAGCACGGCCAGGGGCTCCTCACACGAGATCTCACTGTACAAGCACTGCAGCTCCTGGAGAACAGGGAGACACAGAACCACATGGAACTACACTGCAGCTCCTGGAGAACAGGGAGACACAGAACCACATAGAACTACACTGCAGCTCCTGGAGAACAGGGAGACACAGAACCACATGGAACTACACTGCAGCTCCTGGAGAACAGGGAGACACAGAACCACATAGAACTACACTGCAGAAGAACAGGGAGACACAGAACCACATAGAACTACACTGCAGCTCCTGGAGAACAGGGAGACACAGAACCACATGGAACTACACTGCAGCTCCTGGAGAACAGGGAGACACAGAACCACATGGAACTACACTGCAGCTCCTGGAGAACAGGGAGACACAGAAC